>OY720441.1:339506775-339687032 GCA_963082915.1 Dolichopus griseipennis | reverse complement strand
AACCAACTTTAAGACCAATTAGTTTCAGAAGACCCAGACCGACGCCAACAGAGGCAGTCAAAGTTACTACTGAAGATAGCACAAATGAGGCACAGAAAGTCGAAATAAATGATGATGCTGAAAATAAAGAAGAAGTTAATCAAAATGCTAGACCAACTTTAAGACCAATTAAATTCAAAAGACCAAGACCGACTACAACTGAAACGGCTGATGTTCAAATTACTACAGAAATAAATGATATAGCTGAAAATAAAGATGAAGAGGAAGAAACTATTAAAACAACTTTGAAACCAATTAGTGCCAGAAGACCACGACCATTTCAAAGGAATATTAATGCAATAAGAAGAACTACACCTGATTCAGTTGAAACGGAAGAAATTACATCTACACCGAGTAGTATAGGTAGACCTAGACCATCACGTGCTCAGGTTAGCCGAAATATTAGGCTAAAAATAACAACAGGAGGAAATGAAATCGACAATGACGAAAATTATCCAAGTTGGTATAAAAATAAAAATCCAGTACCACCAACTTTAACAACAGACGAATCTACAGACATTTCAATTACTGAAGGTCCTGTTGTTTGGATTGGCGGCAAAACAGAACGTAAAATTCCGTTACGATTTAGATTAAAAACAACTGAGGAAGCGGAAGAAGAACCCAGTACCGAAACTAATGTTTCTGAACACCGGGAAACTTATTCTAGTCAAAAAAATTCTGAATCTTTATCTCATGAAACATTTGGTTTAAATAAAGAATTAACAGATGAAGAAAATTCAACTGAAGTAACAAAATCGGAAAATGAAAGTGAACAACAGGTTTTATCCGAAACATCTTGGACAGCAAAAACTGGATCCGAAGACGCTTTATCTACTGTTGAACAACAAAATGAAACTACAGCATTTAGTTCACATGAAAAATCAGAATTCAGTACTAGTACAGAATCCATTGCTTCAATTGAAAATGAAACCGAAAGAGAGGGAGCATTAATTAATTCAGAATTAAATGAGAATATACAATTAAAATTAGATTCAGAATCGAAATCATCATCTGAAACACCTTCTAACAAAATTAATTCTAATTTCCATTCAAGAGATATATTTATACATGTTAAAGTGGTCACTGAACCAGATCATATCAATTCAACATTGTCACCATCTGTAAATGAATTAGAAAGTGAATCAATAGAAAATGCTAATGAAAAATTATCAAAACGAGAAGATACACAAAAACAAATTCAAATTAATGATGATGTTTTTCAAAAATCGAATGATGAATCAGTGTTAAATATAGAACAACAAAAAGATATACCAGTTTTTAATAATGCTGAAATAAATGATTTTCAACAAAGAATTATCAAGCATACAATAGAAGACTATAATAATAGCCAACAAAAGGTTCATGATAGTTTTTTTGATCTTAAAGATTTAAATAATATTATAGAAAAAGATTCTTCAATCAGAGAAGGTCATAAAGTATCAGAAACAAAAGAATCAGAAAATTTGAATAAAGATTTATCTTCAGTATCTACACATGAACATTCTCAAACTAATGTAGCATTCAATAATGGAAATACGCAACAAAAAATTGATGAGAGCAATAGTGGTCTTTCAGCTTTAACCAATCATTTTAATTCGGAACAATCTACTTTAAATCAAGAAGCCGTAATTGAGGGTTTAAATCAAAATTCTCAAACCAATAAAAATTCAAATCAGTTGTTACAAGGAAGCGAAAGTTTTAGTGAAAATAATTCTCAAATGAAAAATACTGAGCAAGATATAAATAATGTTCAACATAGTGTTGATGTAATTGAATCCCAACAACATCTTATTAATGCTAATTCAGAAATTCATTCTAAGACTGACAATTTAAGCAAGAACAACGAAAGCTCCAAACAGCACACCACGCATCATTCAAATATTTTAACTTCTACCGATTCAAAAGAAGATCAAAGTAGTGAAAATAAAGATATAACAAAAGATTCTATTGTTTTGAATAATAACAGTGAACTTAATGAAAGACAACAAAAATTGCTGGAAACTGATAATGAACAAAAATATAAAACAGAAAACTTTGTTCAAGAAGCTGAAAACTCTCAACAAAGACTTTTAACTAGTGCTGAGTTGGAAAAGCAATCGGCAGAAGGTTCATCAATAATTCAAAATGATAGCAATCAAGACTCAATCGAAACACAACAACATCTTTTAAATGTTGATTCAGAGTTAAAAGAGGTTTTAAAAGAAAGTTTAGTAGAGGGAAATAGAAGCTCTCAAAAACAAAATACTGGTGGTTTAACAGTTTTAACATCAAGTGATTCAGCAAAAGAACAATCTGATTATAATAAAGACGTAGGAACTACAAATCACCAAGGTGGTTCTGAATTAAAAGATTCCCTAAAAGAAACTGCTACAAAAGTTGAAAATGCAGGTAGTGAAGTTGGAAACTTACAACAACAAATAACAATAGATTTAAGTGCTACAGCTAATACCAACCAAGAAAAGGTTGAAAGTGAGAAAACATTAAAAGAAGGTTCTTCCACTCATTTTAGTTCTAACCAACAAATTACAGAAGCATCCCTGCAACAAACCACAGCCAACTTAAAAAATTCGAAAGAATATGATTCCGCCCATACTCATATTAGTAATACCGAAAAAGCTTTAACTGACGGATCATCAGTTGACATTAACAATAGCCATGAATCTATTGAAAGTCAACAACGACTATTAGGGGCTGATACTGAATTAAAAGATCTACAAAATAAATTAAGTACTCAAACTGAACAAAGAGTTAAGGAAACTGAAAGTTCACAGCAACAAATAGCAGTTAACTCAAATGACATAACTTCATCCGATTCAGTTCAAACACAGAGTAATAAAAATGAGAAAGAATTAACAGAAACTAAAAATGTGTTGAATGAAGGTTCATTGATTCAAGTAAATCAGAACCAAGAATTTAGCGAAGGGTTCCAGCAACAAAATTCGGCTGACTTAAAAGTTATAGATGTAAATGACTCCACTCATACACAGAATAGTAATATTGGAAATATTTTAACTCAAGGATCATTCGGTGAAACACACAATAACCAGGAAGTTTCATCTTCATCTGATTCTATTCAAACTCAAATTGGTAATAACGAGAAGGTGTTGAGTGAAAATTCTGCCGCTGGAGTAAACAACAACCAAGGATTTATAAAGGAACAACACACCGCAGCTCACGGTTTCTCACAAACCAGCGAAGCTGAAAAAATCTCAGCAGGAGCATCATCTATTCATATAAACAGTGGAGAAGAAATAGAAACTCAACAACATTTATTGGGAGCTGATGCTGAATTAAAAGATCTCTTACATGAAATAAGTTCTAAAACTGACAATAAAGTTAGAGAAACTGCAAATTCACAACACCAAATTGCAGTCGATCTGAAAGATTCAACTTCAACTGACTTTACTCAAACACATAGTGGTAAAAATGAAAAGCTGTTAAATGAAGGTACTTTCGTTCAGATAAACAACAATAAAGACTTTGCTGAACAGCATCAAACTGCAGTACACGATTCCTCACACACCAGTAATACTGAAAACGGTTTAGCTGGAACATCAACTGTTCAAATAAACAATAAAGAAGACGCTATTGAAACTCAACAACAATTATTGGGGGCTGATGCTGAATTAAAAGATGTACTACATCAAATTAGTTCTAAAACTGAGGAAAATGTAAAGGAAACTGGAAATTCACAACATAAAATTGCCGTCGATTTAAAAGACTCAACTTCAAGTGATTCTATTCAAACACACAGTGGCAAAAATGAGAAGTTGTTAACTGAAGGTTCTTTCGTTCAGATAAACAATAATCAAGATATTGTTGAACAGAAGCAAACTGCAGCTCACGATTCCTCACATATTAGTAATTCTGGAACTGGTTTAACTGCAACATCATCCGTTCAAATAAATAATAACGAAGACTCTATTGAAATTCAACAACAATTATTGGGAGCTGATGCTGAATTAAGAGATGTTCTAAATCAAATTAGATCTAAAACTGAAAAAAACTTTAAAGAAATTGAAAATTTACAGCACCAAAGTGCAGTCGATTTGAAGGATTCAACTTCAACTAATTCAATACAAACACACAGTGATAAAAATCAAGAGGTTTTTACTGAAGGTACTTCCAATCAAGTAAACAAAAATCAAGAACTTGCAGAACAGCAACAATCTGCATCTCACGGTTCCTCACAAACTAGTGAAACTGGAAAACTTTCAACTGAATCATCTTCTGTCCAAATAGACAATCATAACAAAGAATCTATTGAATCTCAACATAAATTATTGGGATCTGATACTGAATCATCTCTCAAATCTGAGAACGTCATTAAGGAAACTGAAAATTCTCAGCACAAAATTCAAATCAATTTACAAGATTCACAATCATCTGATTCTGTTCAAACGCAAAATAATAAAAATGAGAAGTTGTCGACTGGAGAGGCTTCTATTCAACTAAACAATAATCAAGGTTCAATTGAAGGATTTCAACAACAAACTGAAGCTCAAGATTTGAGTCATACCCAGACAAGTGAAACTGGAAAAGGTTTCACAGAAGGATCCCTTATTAAAGTAAATAATAATCATGAATCTGTTGATACACAACAGCATTTATTGGGAGCTGAGGCTGAATTAAATGATTTGTTAAAAGAAATTGGTGGCAAAAGTTCAAGTGAAAGTCATAGTTTCCAACAACAACAACAAATAACTGGTCACTCAAATGGTTTAGCTCAACATAATAATAATAATCATCATCAAGATATTGAAGCACAACAAAGAACTTTAAGTGAAGATGCTGAATTAAGAGAATTATTATTGGATTTGGATACCAAGCGACAAGAATTAAATACACAACAATTAGAAACTGATGATGTTGATTTAAAACAATTTTTACAAGAAATACAAACAGATAAAACTGATGAATTCCAACAAAGAAGTTTAAGAAATAATAAAGAAGAAGGAATTGAACCAATTTATTTTCGTGCACCAGGTCGTTACAGAATTGTAACAGGTGAATTAATACCAGTTCAACTTTATATCGACTAATTCAATAGGTAAGTGAATTGTATTTTTTGTTTTATATATATTATAACTAGATTAGCCAGTACGTATAATCGCGTAATCAAATGTGTGATCATTATTAAAGTTCACACATTTGATTATGAAGATATCAAAATATCAACTATTGGCCCTACAGACACTCTTCTAATTTTTCCGACCCCAAACTGTTTCAACCTTTAAATTAAGGAATCACTAATTAAAATAGGGTTTTAGTTTATGCGCTATCTCAAAATAAATATTGGATCATACGAAATTAGATTATAAGACTTAAGATGATTTAAGAACTCAATAATTTGAAGCATTATTACTAATGAAGTTTAAATAATGATTTATTACATTGGCCATTGCTTGGTATTTATTTAGATTCCAATTAGCATTAAATATGGTAATTGATTGTACCTCCAACTTACATAGACCCAATTCATTTCACTCTAATAATATTTAATTCATATTTCGACCAACTCTTTTTCACTTAATTAAAACATTGAATATTAATTTCAAAATATTCGATATAAAATAATTTTAACATAATTTTGAATAGAAAACAATCTTGAAAATTTTTTAATTTGATTTTTTATCTTTATAAATATTATGTCATAATTGGCACGGTTTTTATCTTTTGAATTTATTTCAAAGAAATGCCACTTATTAACTACACATTTAATATGGTTATATTTCCATTTAAATTTTAATCTGTTTTAATATTTGTGACAAAATTAGTTCAAAAAATTAATTAATTTGCAAAAATTTATTCGATATGCAAAATTAATTAAAAAAATAAAAAAAAAATTATGATTTTATGTAATTATTATGTAATCAATTACTATGGATTCAATCATTAAATAATCATAAATGGTAATAATTTATTAGTTTTTGCAAAAGTCTTTTACTTTTTAAAAAAAAGATAAAAAACACAAAACTAATAAAAATATTTATTAAAAATTTCTAAGAAATTCTTCAATATAAATTCTTTGATTAAAAAAAAAACCGCAATTAATATAAAATATTAATAAGTTATTTAATTTATTCCTAATTTTTTTTTTTTTTTGCAGAGATCACAATATTTCTTAAAAAGAAATACCAAATGATTACAAAAATATGATAAACAATCTTTAGATGAATTCAAAATCAATTTATATATATAGATATATTTTTTTTTAAAAATTTTTATTTTTTATTTCATAAATATTAATCATCAGACATCATAAGATGACATCACATGCGCCGTATTTTTATTTTGATTTTTTTAATTTGTTTTTTTTTTTTTTTTTTTTTCAAATCTCCCTCATTATAATTCATGCCAAAACAAAAAGTCATAAATTAAATGATCGAAAAAGGAATGGTGTTTTGAAATACGATCAAATTGTAATAGAATCATGATCTAATATCCGAATCATTGTTTAATGTAGTAAAAATACTTAAAGGTATACATACACGTACCAAGAGTTGAATCGGTTTAAAATAATACAAGCTTTAAGTCATAGAAGTGGAATAAGTGGTAACGGAACTCTCTGATTGATAGCTCAGCAGTGGTAAAGTGGCGGCTTTTCAATCGAAAAATTTTTGGTTCAAACCCTGGTCGGATCTTATCGAATAAAAAAAATATACTGTATATTACAATAATTTAATAATAAGTCCAAATGTCAAATTGACAAATCTTTAATATTATCAAGCAATATTTACTATTGTCTGGTACTACAAATAAATAAATAAATAAAGTAACGGGACTTTTTCCAGAAAAAAAGAATTCAATACATTATAACTGTTATTAAAAACAAGATTCATTTGTTAAAAACCCTGATCATGGAATAGAATAAAAACAATTTGGGATTCAATTCAATTGGATTTAATGATACATACAATTCAGAAAAAATCATTTATATTATCAACGAAAAAATAATCATTTAATATTTCAGAAATTTGTTATTATACTGCTTAAATTTTTCAAGATAAAATTTTAAATTTCTTATTACATTTGATTTTATTTCATAACACCATCATAACTTTAATATTAAATTAAAAAAATACGAAAATAGAATTTACCTATTAATATTAGATAATAATTAGATAGTTACTACTACTACCAATACTACTACTATTATAATATATATTTTTTTTTTTTTTTATTATTTTAAGAATAATTTTTCAATTTTGTTTATTATTTTTTTTATTAATTTAATCGTATTTTTTTTTAATTATAAATAATTTAATTAAATTTTGTATAAATTGATCCTGCACGAAATAAAACCACGCCAGTAATTAAATTTAAGAGAAAAAATTACAAAAAAAAAAAAGAAAAAATAAAATAATTAAATAATAATATTTTTTTGAATCACTTTAAGAAAAAATTTTTGAAAAAATTTTTTAAAAAATAATTAAAGTGATTTGATAGAATATTTTTGGATTTAAATTTGTATTTTTTGTTTTGTTTTTTAGAATATAAGAATTAAATAAAAAATTAAACAATAAAAAATATATAAGGCTAAAAAAAAATAAAATAATAATATGTATAATTAATAATAATAATAAAAATAATATTGTATTAAAATAAATTATTTTATAAAAATTTTTTGTATTTAATTTATTAATTTTTTGTATTTTAGCAATTTTATATTTAATATTTAATTGTTTATCTAAATATTATTCAATTATATTTTTAGGGTATAACTTCTAAGAACTTATTTTGTAGGTGTACATCTGAAAAATCGTATAGTGATAACGTTCTTTGGTCTTGAAAAAGGATCCGAGTTCAAATTCATTAATTCTCGGGATCATATCGTATATCGTTTTCTTAAAAGTAAATATAGTAACTCGTATATATCTTAATAGTTTGTATGGGAATATAAACTATTTTAATTTTTGTGTTAGATAACAGATGGCGCAAAAGAAATTTGTTAGTAAATAATCATATACGATATCTGCTTTAGCTGAGTAATCAAAGACTTTGTGAACAAAATTATCAACGAAAGTGACACATAGTCTACGTGTTTAATGGAACGTTCTATGCTTTTTACTGGAGCGAACTATTCATCCAAATTATAAAATATGATTTTCCTAATTTAATATAAGATTTAATAATATTCTAATTAATATTATCTGCAAAACATATAAGAATTAGCCATAAAACATCTTAACGGTTTGTAAATGCATATTTATTATGATTATTAAAATACCGGATGCTTCTTCCAACTAATCAAACTGTCATAATATAGAATACCGCAAAAATATTGAAATTTTATTGTTAACATCTCGAAAATTTTGTTTTTTGCAAAAAATTCAATTTAACTTTTAAGAAAAATATTTATATATTAGGATTAAAATGCCTCCGCCAAGACTGAGGGGATTTGCTAGCAGTTCTGGTGGTTCTAGTTCAAGACCTGCACCGAATACTACAATGTCTGAGCGCCAACAAATGGCTTTATTAATGCAAATGATTACGTCAGCAGCCTCACTTTCATCCACATCAAGTTCAGGTAAAAGTTATTTTTTGTCTTGAAAGTTTAATGGAACGTTCAGTGAAGAAATTTCTATTTATATCTTCATTAACTATAACTAGTAATAATTATACCCGTGTATACATATATGAACATCGGGTATATTAAAATTACTCCTCCTTTTGTAACGCATCGAAATATACGAGCTAGATATAGTGTCAAGGGTACGTATCGAATCAGCATCGAAAAGTGAATCGATCTAGCTATGTGTGTCCGTCCGTCCGTCAGCACGATAACTCAAAAACTATAAGAGCTAGAGTTCTGAAACTTTCACAAAGTAATTTTTAGACAATTTATAGGTTCCCTATTGTTTTTGGTTAAAATCGGACAAAGGCTTCGAGTAGCTGCCATACAAATTTTTCGAAATTATATGAATATTTTCAAAATAATTAAATAGAAAGCAAATATAAAAACAAACAAAATGTTGGTAAATTAGTAATCGATTCATGGTGTAGGGGTTAGGATATGTTACTTGAAGCCAAAATGTCTTTTTTTTAAATTCATTTTTTGTATCTATTTTCTTTTTAATAAAATATATGTATTTATTTTATGTATGAAAAATTTTATTTTATAGAAAATTTGACAGAAAACTCTCATTTATATTAAAAATAATTAATTTTTTTTAATATTTTTATAAAAAAATTCAAAACTGTTATTTAAAACAAACAATTGATACCATAGCAACTACAATTATTTAAAAAATAAATTAAGATAAATAAAAACTCGTTTTGTAGGAAAATTATTAATTGTTCTGTGGTGTAGTGGTTAGGACATGGGACTAGTAGTCAAAACATTTCGGTTCGAATTCAGGCTGGGGCAAAATTCTTTTTTTTTTGTTTTATATGCATCTTAAACTTTCATTAATAAATTATTTATTTTTTTTAATACATTTTTAAAAAAATTCAAAACAGTTATTCAAAACAAACAATTGATACCATAGCAACTATAATAATTTAAAAAAAAAATTGAAATGAACAAAAAGTCGATGGCTCAGTGGTTAGGACGTCGGCCTTTTAATTGAAAAGTGTGGGTTCGAATCTCGTTCAGAGCATATTTTTTTTTTAAATTTATCTTTTTTTTTAATTAATTTTTTTTTTTATTAATTTTTTTTATAATTAAATATAAAAAAACAAATATTTTAAATTTTCTGTCAAACAGTTCAATTGCAATATATGAAATTCTTATTTATTTAATACACGCACGGGTATCTAAAAGTTGACAAGGGCAACTATAATCTTCCTCGTTTTATTTAAAACCATTCTATTTTTAAACCATTGAATATGAATAGAATATGATGAATAAAATACTCTGACATAAGAAGAGTGGCTCTCATATAAAATAACCAGATTATAAGAAATATTAACAGATTTTGCTGATTTTATAAAATAAAAATCACATAATACAAGAAGAAAAGTTTATACAATCCATCTTAGATTTATTTCTACGTTTTACTTTTAACTTTATATCATTAAAATCGAGTTAATATTAAATTGTAGTAATTGCAAAATATAATAGAAACTTTATTTACCAAAATACTAACAACCACTTTCTTGAATTTAATTCTCGTAGAACTATGAAATAAATATTCAAAAAATCCAAATGATGTCCAATTTAATATAAATAAATAATAATTGAACTTATAACGTAAAACTAAACGTAAATATATAAAATTATAAATATATTATAATTTTTACTTATTTAACCAATAATTTTTTTTTATTGTTTTTTAAGCGCTAATTGTTCAACTGTTAGGTTAATAAACCTGTCTTTACCATAGGTAGATTTTGGAACAGGGTGTCATATTATATTCGTGTTAATAGAATTGGTCTTATTGAATTCCACATACAATTTAAACATGAGATAGTACTAGGCCTTATAACATTTAGAAACGTCTTAGATTTTCAATATTTATTATTCTATTTTTTGTTTATATTGTAATATTTTGTATTTGAGTTATATGGTATTCTATATCTGCGAGTTATATTATTCAATTAAATTATATGTTTTTTCTTTGCATTTTTTTATATTTTTATATTACGGTATTTTTTATTAAATATATATATAATTATTAATTAATGAATAAGTCATTCATTTGAACCCAATGGCGAATGATAGCTGAGTCGAGTCGAATATCAAAAAAGTTTTTTCACTTTCACTAGAATTCGAACCTAGGCCTTTCCGCATGAAAGGTCGGCACTCAACCACTGTGCTACCCAGCCTTGACTGCCTTACTAAATAATTTTCAATGAATAAATAATTAAGTAATGAAAATAAATTTTGACATTTGACAGTTCAACTACAAACCTTTTATTTTTAATCTCAATAATGTTATTATTATTACGTTTTATCAGGAAGAATTTATATAAAAGTCATATAAATAATAATTTATTTATATGCATGCATCTATATTTAAAAAATGTGTGTTTCTTACAGTTGCTGAATTTTCTAACAGGTTTAAGGTTTTGAAGGTAGGATATTTGGATTTTTTTTTTTGTAAATTGATGTTAAGAGAAAAGTATAACTTAGTGTTATACATCTAATAATAAATGCATAAAAAAATCTGTTAAAAAATGCGTATGTATAAATTTTTTTCTATATTCTGCATCTTCTAATCTAAGGCCCTGATTAAAAAATTAAATAAGCCGTTTAATTTTCTTCGATCATAGCTTTCTCAACTCCAAATATCATGTAAATAGGCTCAGGAGTTTTCTCAGATAATAGACCCGTTAAATAATGTTGGGCTATTTATATAATGATACCTAATTAAATAAACCTGGGCCCAATTGCACCAACACTTATTACTAAAGAAATAATAATTTTTTTGATAAGTGGGTGGTTTTTATTAATCAAACTTCATATATTTGCTGTCACATATGGTGTTGGCGAAACCAAAATTTTGATATTTTGATTATTTCAATAGTGATTAGTTGTTGGTGCAATAGGGCCTAGGTATTCGCATTTGTGGCTTATAACTTAAAGCAATTTAGAATTCCTAAATCATTTTTCAAAAATTGAAAAAAGTCTTTTGTATGCATTTAGTATGAAGTAGATCCGATTTAGATCGTAGAAGATTTATATTTAGCTCATAAATTCAATCCTAGTAGAATTGATCAAATAAACTTGAAATCAAAACCATTTATTTAATTGTTTGGTTAATTAATATTTAAAAATTTATTTAATTTTTATTTGAAATATTTTTAATTGTCAAAACAAATTTGCATTATAAATTTTTATAATACAATCTGTTCACATTGATAGTAATTTTTAAAGTTAAAAGTCCTGAATTTTTTCAACATCTCTTTGTTCACACTCATTTTAGGCACACAACAAGTGCACCTATTATTGCAACTAATCCTTGTATTATTGCATCTAATCCTTGTAAATTTTGACTTATTTTAGAAAAATATATTTTTTAGTATTATAGAAATTTTTGTTTCTGCGGTGGTAACCATATATACTTATTAAATTAAAATGAAATTTATGTGGAAAACCCTTTTAAAATTTAATTGTATTTACTATAACGTATAGTAGTCACTGCTGTCGTCACTTTGTGATATCTAAATAAAATTGATGACTAAGCTGTTTCTTAAATATTCTAGAGAACTAACTATAAAAGCTATTTCCTAAAAAAAGTTAAAATTGGTACTAGCGGCGTCAAACTTCAAAATTTGATTAAAGAAAAATGCGGTTCGTTAAATTATTAATTACCAACGATTTCACTGAAATAAAGAGTTCTTCAATTTTCTGGATTCAATATTTTTACAACACATGTGCGAAGTCTTGTTTTTAATTCTGATTGGAAATAAAATCTTAGTTCGGGATTGAGAATTTAGAATTGGCTTTAGATTTGGTAATATAGTCTATGTTAGATTTGGTTGGAAATAGACCTAAAGCTATGGATCGGATCAAAATCGAAAACTGAAGTAGTATTTTTTTGTATGTTTACCCATTTCTTGGCATGGTAACTCAAAAACGACGCGTTTGCGTAGCTCCTATATAACTTCTTATATATATACAATATAAAATTTCTGGGACTCGGTCTTATTTCTCAATATAATTTGGAAATAAAACCTATTAGGTATTATGGTAAACTTGATTAAACTTCGCTATTTTAGATTTCTAGATATTTATTTTACAATATTTTATTTTGAGGCTAAATATAATTTTCAAACTTTGAATTTATATAATAATTTTATAATATTATTATTTATATAATAAATATAGTCTGAAGTCTGAGAGAAAATAATATAGAAGATTGCAGAATATTTAAAGGTTAAAAATATTTTAACAGAGCCTAAAATTATGCAAATTTTGATCATCACTTAACCAATTAGAAAATAAAAATTAATTTTGTCATAATTTTCAATGAAATATAAAATATTTTTAATTATACAAATTTTGATGGGTTTTAGTCTCGTTTTTAATTAATTTTTTCAAATTAAGTTCAAAATCAATTGGGAAGGTCGTGCCAACTCTGTCATACTAGCACATAATATTGCAACAATTGGAACATGAAGTATGGTAACAAATTGAACATTGTTTTGACCCACCACATTTATCAAAAAATTTTTATCAAAAGGCTTGGTCATCTCTTACATTAATTTCATGAATCTAGCTTGATTAGGATTTTGCAGTTTTATTTAAAACCTTTAATTTTTTGTATTAAATATTTAAAATTGACAATTATATAAATACGGAACACAATACAGACACTATACAGACACTTTAAGAACACTTAACTGAAAAGATACATATTAATATTAATATATATTAAATAATATGCATATATTTGTATATATATATTTATTTTAATTTTAATAAACCTTTTAATGGTTTTTCATCCTCTTTAATCATGTGACGTATAGGTTCCACTGAAAACCCACTAAATAACTATGAAATGCTGATAATTGAAACAATCAATTACAAAATAACAGCCTAGTGAGTAGTGACCTTTAAATTAAATTCCGTGTTTTTTTTTTTGTTGTAATTAAGTCTTTATTGAATGCTTCCCTTATTTAAATGATTTCCATTCCATCAGATCAGGTTTGTTTAAATTTTTCTTTCTATCCAATACTTAAAATCGTGTACTGGAATTATGTTTTATTGTGTTTTTTTTTTCTTGTTTTTAAAGGTTAAATGCAATATACTGTTAAGAGTATATTGACTCGTTATTATAACATAAACCTGTAATTGGTATTTTTTTTTAATTTTTTAGCACATTTAGTTCACAGGTGATCATTGTAATTTATTACGGTTCAATATGCGGATATTTATTTCATGTATCAAAAAAAAAATGTTGGGATTGTTTGAACAGTACCAGCTACTATTACAAGAGATGTAGGTAATTAATTAATTAATGGTAATTATACACAGTTTCTATTGTAAATTAATTACTACTTAGTGTATTAAAAATTTTGAAATAAAATTCAATGGCTTCAGATAGTAAGGTTATGTTCGTAGGGAGACTTCCATACAAAAATAAAAGACTTGTTGAGAAATCTCCAAATCTAATCTCCAGATCTAATCACCAGATCTAACCGTCGGAGTTGGTGGGTACCAATGAAGAGAAGCTTTCATAAACTGATTCTCGTATCATGGTATATAGAAATTTTTCGAGTTTCACGTGATCGGCGGTTATAAAATAACCAAACAGGAAACTCGAGATTTAACCATCGGAATGAGTTCAAATTTGGTGCAAGAAGAAAAGCTTATACAATCCGTCTGGAATCCAATACATTTCCATGTTTTATTTTAAGTGTTAGTTCATACTCACAAAATTCTGAAGAAAATTTTTAAATAAATTTAGTACAACAAATTGCATATATACATATATCTTGTAGGTACAATTACTGTACTTCAGTTTCCATTCAAAAATATGTAAATATTATGTAACTAAACTTATTTATATAAACCGGCTTATAGCTGTTATTAATTGGGCTGGAAATATTTGTTGTAACTTAAGTTTGAGTATCACTTTTATTAAATGGTATTTTTTAATTAATTTTAAGTTTTTTTGACAAATTAACAAGGAAGTTTCCTTTTATCATAGCATGTTTAAGTTCTCATTAAGTTGGATACCTGCTGTTCAACATGCTGTAGATACTTTAAATTGTGAAAAAAAAGAAAAAGAAGTATTCAATATTTTCTTTAAATATATATTCCTTTGTTTTTTTTTAAATTCTTTCGCCCACAATAAAAACAGGAAAAGGGTTCCGACACAAGTATTTTAATGATTTGCAAACATCAAGAATTAACAAAAATGTTAAATAATAAAACATTTTAAAATCTTAACCAATTATTAAAATTTTTGTAAATTTTTTATGTATTCAATCGATTTATTATTTTACTTGTTAAAATTTTAATATGTTACAATTTATACGAGTATTTAAAACCATTGAAGTCCACCCATGTAAAGTTCAAATAAAAACGAATCCAATATCATTATTTTATTTTGAAATATTCTGTAAACAGTGATCCCTTTAACTCCGATCTGTTTTTAACTGAGAAATATAAGAATATTTTTGTTTTAGGTTTCATTACAAGTTCGTTTCAAAATTTGAAGTTTTGATTGGGAGTAAACAAATTGAAGTAGTGAGGTATCACAGATTTCACAATAGTAATTCAATTCCATAGTAAGAATTTTGGGACAAATTGAATTTCCCAAAATGGTCACAGTAATGTATTAGAGTTGCAAATATTCTGGTGCAATTTAATATACATTTTTTTGAGGTGATTGTTTTAGCTGGATCTAATTTATACAAAGTGTGATTGTATAAACAAAGTTGATACAGTGCGTTCAAAAGTGCATTTACACCAAATTTATGGTATTAGTGTATCCTGTTCAAAAGAATTTTTTTTATCAATTTCTAAGCTGCACATAAAATTTATAAGTCACGATTTTTAAACGAATTATTCATTAATTAGACCTACTGTAACTATAATAGTATTAGAAAAAATTACTTACAATCTAGTAAAGTCAATAGAACTTATAAATCCATAACAAAAGACGTTAAATCTTAATGATATATTCAAATTTTATTGGAATTGATTTTTTTTAAATTTAATTTTAAAGTGATTTTCATTTAATTGAAAATTAATCTGGGTGAACTTTAAGTCGTAGTTTCTGTTATTCAAAAAAAATTGCTTTTGTACTTATTTTAATTATTGTAATTTAATTTTTTTTTTGTTGAAAATTTATAATACCGTTGGAATGTTAAATGTTAGTTAGTACAGTTAATTGATATGGTTGTTTAAAATAAAGAAATAAGATTTAGGATTTAAATAATGTATTTATTTAAAATTTTGAGAAGGTTTTAATTTATGACTTAGTTAGGTTTTAAAAGAATATTAATTTTTGTTTTTTTACTCATACAGAAAATGACATGTTTTGATTATAATCCGATTTTGAATAATTTTTTTTTAAATATTTTGTAACAAAATGATTTTGATTGATAACTGTAAAATGTAGAACACACCTGAAATAAAACAAAAAGAAAAAAAAAGGATTAGTTAAAATATATATAAAAGATTTAAACGAGAAACTTTAATTAAAATATTGAAATTTGAATTGTAAGAATTGTTATTTAAAAGTGATCAGATTGATTTTATAAAGTGGGACGGTTTCGTTTTTATATTTTTTTTTACTTTTGGAAACTTTTGGCACTATTTAAAAAAGATTTTAATTTTGAATTAGTAAATTAAAGTCAATTGGGTTATGAGAATTTTGTATGCCAAAATATGCCAAATGATTCTAATTAAATTTAGCTAAAAAATGAATTTGATATATTTTAATAATTAATTTTTTATTAAAGAATATAACCTCAAAAAACTCTTCAATTAAAAATTTACTTGAGTAGACAATGTATTAGAAAACAGGAGTCACATTTTAAATAATAGATTCAGAGATTTTTTTAAAATTCAGATGTAAACTAACAAAAATATAACATGAAAATCGGGATCCCTTAAAAACTGTAATTAATCCACAAATCTAAATATTTAAAAAAAAAAAATCATTAGATTTTAAAATAATTTACAAATCAAAGAATTTAAACTCACTTTTTTGACTTTTCAATTAACAAAACTACCTCTTTGTTATAAAGCTGAAAAGTAAAAATTTTACAATATTCTGGTTACTCTATTTTAAACAATATATTATTTGAATTTAAATTTGCAAATATTGTATTTATTTATTTTAAGAAAAACCGCCTAAGGGGAATTTTTCAATTAATTTTTGGCATTTAACATACCCATATAGAATTTGTAGGGTTGTCATAATTGCTGTCTTTTGAAAAATTTTAAATAATTGAAAAAATAAATGAATAATTGAATTTTTAATATTTGTTTATTTTGCTTGATATTTTAAAAAAATCAAAGAATATAAAATCTGAATTTATATAAAAAACCCAAAATCGGATTATTTGTATATTAACATTATTGTGAATATTAAAATTAATATTTTAGCTAGTATTAAAAAAAATTCATAGTTCAAATTCAAAAAAGCTTTGATATTACTTAAGCTTACTTAACAATTGTACTTTATATTTGAACTGGAATTGTGGATATTTATCATTTTTTTCGCTATAAGATATAAATGTTCTTCAGTGACCTTTATTATAATTAGTATAACAACATGCGACCCATAACAAGTTCAGTTACTAAAACCCCATTCAGTAATTTATTAAATCAAATCCCCGAATTAAGAAATAAAACATGAGACAATTTAAAGAAAATTTTTAATATTTCGGAACTATTTCAACTTAACTTTATTATAAACTTTTAGTTGTTTTTCGAACAATGTTTTATATATTTTTAACTTATTTCTGATTTTTTCTGATGTTAGGATACTTATATTATGTAATTTGATAAGTTCTAAACGCAAATAATTTTTTTTTTTTAATAATAAATTTTAAGAAATTGCCTTAATACATAATATTTTAAATGTCGCTATAAAAATTAAATAATTAGAAAATTCAGGTTACTCTTTGAAGTTTCCTTATTACAATATTTTATAAAATAAATATTATTAGGCAAAAAACTTGTTAGTAATAAAATAGAAAATTTTTTTTTATTTTATTATTTAAAATAATATACAGCCGGATATTTAAATAGTAAAACTTGTGTATATACAACTGAAATTAACAAATAGTAATAATCCAAAATTATCATTAATCTTAAAATTTATTATTTTAAATTAAAATTGATACTAACATCAAAATATGTCATATTTTTTGTAGTAAATTATTATAAGCCCAAGAAGTTAAGAAGTTTTAATAAGTCTCACAGCTAATATTATTTTTATTTTAATAATAGATTTCCATAAAATTTCTGTAACTTATTTAATATACCAATTGCTTGCAAAATTATTTTAAAAATATGAGCACAGCAGGGATTGTTTAATTAAACTTTTTAAAGCATTTATGTTTATTTGATTAGCTTACAGTTGCATTTAAAATAATTCTACTGTACATTTCATTAAAAAATTCATAATTGAATTGCGTTATTTTTTAGTTAGAATTAGGTTTTGTTTTTTCGAAAATATATATATTAAAAATTAAAATTGACAATCAAAACAATTAAAACTCCCAAATTATCATACATATATTGTGTATATATCTAAAATATCAAATAAAACTATTTAATATAATAATTTTTATTGTTATCTTAACAAGTTATTATTTAAACAAAATTAAAAAATAATATTTTAAAAATAAATGTCGAGTTTTTTGAACAAAACCAAAACTAATAAAATAATGTAAATTTTACCCAAATAATAGAAATAAAGATTCATTCATTTATATTTTAATACAGAATTTATAATTTAATACGAAAGACTTAAGCGAGAAACTTTATAAATATTATGAGTGCGTATATTATCTTTAATAATTATTAATGACTCAATATGATAATTCTGTTGTCTGTTTAAGATCTAAAACACTATGAAACTAACCTTTATTTATTTATCGCGGTATATTTTAATGAAATCATGTGGATTAGAAATGAGTGTTGGAAAAAAAAAAACAGTTAAAAACATATTAATTTAATAGACGCATGCTTTTTTTTTAATGATTGACTGTTTAAAACTTCCCATTAAAATTATTTAAATATTTTCTCACTTGTTATACGCATATATAGGTATATGATTTTATAAATTAAAAAAAAAATATCATTTTGTTGTTATTTTATTTTATGGGATAATACTTTTGGACATTTAATACAATTTGACTTAAGTTACTTTAATGTTTAGAAACGGTTTTTTGGATAATAGATTTCACTTTGTGTTGAATCATAGGCTGCATTATAGTAAGCCGACATATATGCATATAATGTATATATAGATAGTAAAATTGAAAGTGTAAAATGCATTTAAAATTATGTGTAAATATGTTTTTATAATTATTAAATTTATGTAATCTTAGTTGGATAGGTCAGTAATTTATGATATTAAAAATGATTTTCGATTGCATGATTTATTTTTATATGCAATTTGAGAATTAAAAGTTTGTTAAAAATATGAGTTTAGAATCAAAATTGAAAAAGTTGTAAAATAATGTTGTTTGATAAGGTATAATATAATATTATTAATTAAAGTTAAATATTTTCATCACTCATCATTATCATTTATAATAAAATAGGTCTAATGTACAGCTAATATTAAATATTATGACATTATATAAATTTAATTTTAAATAAAGATTGGCTACAAAATCTAAATATCCCATGCATCAGAGATTTCGTCAATTCTATGTGGTTAATTCTTTTTTTGAAATTTTTAGTTTATCTACCTCAATATAGGAAAGCAAATTTTTGTTTGTAGCGTGTATAGACTCCTATATTGTACATAAAGGTTTTTGGGAACGGAAAGTTTTTACTAGCTTTAAAGTACCGGCAAGCTGGAACTGCGGTGCAAGTATTTCATCTTTTTTATTCTAAAATCGACTGAATTACTTCAAATTTTGTATACGTGTTGCTCTTTTATAATGGAGTTGATTCTATTAACAGAATTAGCATTTGTTAAACCATATTGGCGGTTAACCGACGGTTAATTTAAAAAAAATTTTGCAGGCAAATTATCTCGAACTTTGCAAAGTACAGTTGGGACCTAAAAAAATGTGTAATTCTTGTATTAATTTTTTTTCAACTTCACTTAAATACCAATTGAGAGGTGTAGCAAAGCGGACTGGGCATTAGCTAGTATTTTATAAAATTTAATTAATTTAATTCATAAAAAGGCTTTAAATAATAAACTTAAATAAATAAAAAATTGCAGCTTTAGTTGAATTATTATAAAACATTTTAATATCGGAGTTAAAAAGCTGGATGTGTTCAGTTGCGCTATTTGTTGATATTCAAAAACTAATTACTTTAAAGTAAAAATTTTACCATAAATGTGTTAAACAGTCTTTTATTTTATAATAATATCACTCTCATTAGATTATGTGAAACTTTCAAATTTTTTATATCTTAACCGGCTCTATACCAGTTGTTCATCTTTTAAACCAAAGTTAAAAAAGAAAACGGAGTTTTACTTATAAATTTGAGAACATCGAAGGATTACCAAGATTGTCATAAAGAATAGGCTTTTCATATACAACTTAAAGATACATATGATTACTAAAACATTATTTTCGCAGTTAGGTGCGTTCGTTACCATAAAATATTTTCTAATATCTAGTTCGATTTGATATTTATTCCAATATATATTCTTCTACCATGACTGAAATAAGAAAAAAAAATTCAAAGCGTACAGTTCTTTTTTTATTTAATTTATTTTATTTTTACAATCATGTATATTTTCTCGATAATCATCATCACAATTGTAATTCTTTCCCCAACAAAATAACGGTGCCGTGATATAACGCCATATGTTATAAAGCCTTAATGGCTTTATGACTCTTTTGAGTGTCTCATAAAACCATAATCGCGAAATTTTTTAATATGGCTTTAAATCACACTCGAATAAGTCATAAAGCCATAATGGCGTTATGACTCACTTCAAAAAATTTTTTTTAGGAAAAAACAATAGAAATATTATTATTTCGAAATTTATAATTTGGTGACAAATATACCTTCTATATGCGTAGCCAGTGTCATTGATTTTGTAACCGATTATAAAATCTTTCCGAATTCAGAATCTCTCATTACATATATACATATATAAATATTCTGGAAAAAGCGAATACCCTAATTTTGAATCCAACTCTAAAATCCCACCTATAACGTATATATATAATATGTGTACATATTCTGTAGAAGGCGTAGAACTCTGATTTCGTCGAGGTCTGCCCAGCTATCCGCGAACGCGGCTAGTCTGCGTACTGCGCGGCCGCGAACAAGCGCGCGCGGCGGCCAATACCTGCCTACTTTATACCCTAATATTCACCTCGTACATATTCACCGTGAGCTATATGTATTATGAGTAATTGCTTAAAAGTATTAGAATAGGATGTAACTGCAAATGTACCATCTATTATATAGTTCCGTGATTGATCTATTGTCTATAACACTAGATATTGTAGGTGACATAAAAATGGTGTACGCATAATATTCCTCTATAATAGTGTGCTTGTAAAATTTTTCTTTTTCGTCATATCTGCTCATACCAAATGTTTTTATAATTTCCTCTTTTTCGAAAATTTCCTTTACTTCTGTAAAATTTGTTGGTTTTTTTGGGAAAATGTTGCTTATAATTTTATAAAGATGTCTCGCATTTCCCCAAAATTTACTGATGGAAAAATACCTCTAAATTGCTTATATGTTTCATCAAAAATGTCACGAACATTACTTCTTTTCAACAAATAATATAATAATGATAGCTTGTAATAAACATACAACAATTTTAACTCAATCATTCAATTTTAATTATATGGTGTTATGACTCAAAATTTTTTAAACACAATATGACTTTATGACTAACTCGAGTTTGTTTTAAAGCCATATTAAAGAATTTCGCGATTATGGCTTTATGACTCAATCGATTGAGTCATAATGCCATTATGGCTTTATCGCATATGGCGTTATATCACGGCACCCAAAATAACCACCACACCTCTTTTATAGTCAAATATTTTACTTTCAAATATTTATCGATCCTATACAGGTATAAATAAAATTCTTTACCATCAAATTGAAATTTCTAATCATTGCGTTTTTATCTAAAAAAAAATAAAAATAATTTAACAAAAAACTAGGAAGAGTGTAGTAGAGTAGACTGTGTCAACTCTGGGATACCCGTAATATTATCATTATATCATCCGATTAATTACTTTTGGCAAAATTTCAAACATACAGCTTTATTATGTATAAAGTAATACTTTTATGTGAAATATGAAGTTGTATGGAAAATACTCGAACTCACTGCTATAGCCCAACCAAATTTTGCAGTACTTTGGCCATTATACTAAACTTTTTTTTGGAAAAATTTCAGACACCTAGCTTTAATAAGTACAGAGTAATGCTCATATAAAAAAAGAAGTTGTATGCTAGGTACTCGAATCCGTGGATCAAAATGGCTGGATTTAAATAGCAATGACAGGTATTGCATAAAAACGAATTTGTGAAAATTTCAAAATCCTAGCTCCTTTATTTTATGAGTTATCATGCGGACGGACCAACGGATATACATAGCTAAATAGATTTATTTTTCGATCATGATCCGATCCATACTCTTGAGTCTATATCTACCTACCTCCTTCTCTGCGTCGCAAACGTAATGACAAATTTAGTATACCCTTTTGACTAATAGTCATACAATCAAAATAAAAAAAATTTCCAACAGAGTGGAATAGAATTTCAATACCATAATTGTAAAATATTAAAATATGCTTGTTTAATTTTCAGATATGTGGCACATTAAAGTCTAACACGAGAAGACGCATACAGTCTTTAAAGTTAGTTAAATAAAATGTATATAAGTTTTGTTTAATAGCACTTGTAATTGGCGCTTATTATATATAATGTTGCTTCTAATGTACATTTACACAAAAGTCAACAAAGTTTAAATACTGATTCTTTAATATGATAAGAAATCAACACTACATAACTAAGCATATATATGGTTTGAATAAGAGCAGATTAGTGTTACAAATACATAATATAATATAGTAAAACCAGATACTGTCTGCATTAGTCATTTTATTAACTCCATATATATATATTATTTAAAACATTATGAATGAATGCTCGCGCCACTTAAATATTATCGCATATTTCTCTCTGCTTTTTTGATGATTATCTGTAGAAATGATGAATGTGCGTTTATTTTTATTGAATTATGTGTTGTGTTTTTTATGTAATATTAATGTTGTTATGGTGGTAGATGAGTTTTTGTTTTTTACTTCTTCTTCGTCTGTTATTTTGCATTAAATAGATTTTGACATTTTTAAATAAGCTGCTATTGATAATAATGTTAAGTGCATCGATAATATGAACAATATTCAAAGAACAAATTTGTATTTAAAATTGTATAAATTTTTAGAAACAATAGTAGATAATAATAAATGGATCGTAATCCATATTTTATAAATTGAATACATTATGATATAGTTTATTAGAGATGATTAGGAGGTTAGGTAATACAAGTGCAAACATAACACTATACTTAAAAAATATAAAGTCTGTATATAGAGTTAAAAATTGAAATAGTGGGATAATTAATAGTAGGATTTGATTATTAATAATTGATAATTCCGTGGAAAAATTATAAATTTTACTATTACATGTTTTTTTATTTACAGGGAGCTAGGGTATAGTCTAGTAAAGAAGAGAAACCCCGTAACAAATAAATAGTTGTCCGTTAAATATTCGCAAATTAAGGGAAAATTCCTTTAATTAAGGTATAATTGAAACATTAACTACCAGTGCATTTTCTCTTTTTTTCGTTCGCTATGTTCCATAGATCTATGTTGCTGATTCTATTCGGCCAGAAAATTCTGCGTATATGTTCTCAAGGGTTTTTTTATGAAAACTAAACATATTCACTTTAACAGAACTTAATGCTTGCCATGTATTCATTTGTGAGGTAAATTCGATAGACGGGCACAGTGCGCTTCCATGTAATTATGGATCTACTTCTTGCTCTAGAACCACTTTGTGGGTTCCAAAATGGTGAAGTTCTAGTTAGAAACTTTCATCTTTTCTCATTGTGTGT
Organism: Dolichopus griseipennis; assembly: GCA_963082915.1. Lineage (NCBI taxonomy): Eukaryota > Metazoa > Arthropoda > Insecta > Diptera > Dolichopodidae > Dolichopus > Dolichopus griseipennis. The sequence continues at coordinate 339,663,297 of OY720441.1, read as the reverse complement.
CAGATCCACTTCCACACCCTTCTGGCTATTTGCTTTACAATGGCTAATTCGTTCGCTAAGTCTTATAGATCTTTGTTGCTTATTCTATTCGGCCAGAAAGTTGTGTATGTGCTTCTCAAGGGTTTATTTACGAAAAATACGCATATTCACTTTGCCATTACTCAGTGCTTGTCATGTATTCATTTGCGAGGTAAATTCGATAGACCGGTATCTATCAAATTGGTTGAAACCTGAATTCTTAAATGTTTTAAATAACAAAATGAACCCTACCTTGTCCAATTTAAACTTAGTGAGTAGAAATCGTTCAAAATCAAAGAAGAAGATGGTCTTAAAATATAACTATATAGCAAAGAATTTCGACTTCCTCTTTCGACTTAAAAATATTAAACCTTTCATAATCAAAATGCGAAAAATTTTAGCAACAGGATCTTCCAGCTGGCGTTAAAACGCTTTAAAATTATTAAATCAGTTAAAGCGGTTTGTTATACTTTTTTTTCCAAGCGCTTTAGTAAATCGCTTAACAAATTTTGGAGCATAAAAAAACTACTCTTTGTCGAGCATCAACATTTAATTTAACAGAAAATATTCATTTCAGCACTACATTTAATCATTTGCTGCATCGAATTTAACGAGTTCCATAATTAATTAAAAATAAGGACATATCAAATGAGGCAACCTGTACTAATCTTATATTGATATAAATATATATCATATTTAAAATTTAGTTAGTTAGATCTACAACTTTTGATTTTATAACGATTCAAATAGCCCAAACTCTTATAATTTCGACTGTTACATAGTTATGAAAAAATTTCAAAGTACCGTTACGACAACTTATTGTCAAATGCGTCAATCGAAACCATCAAAAAATTTCATTATCTTGCATTTGAATTGTCATTGTGCATTGGACATTAGTGCTATTCTAAACATTTGCCCAAGCAAACTCTTCAAAATTCCAATCAATTCCAATTCTCACATCATCTAAAGTTTTTTTTTAATTCTAAAATTCAAGTTTATTCTAGTTTAAATTTACCAAAAAATTAGATTAAAACTACAATAGGTTATTTCAATACAATTATGACGTACAAAAATGATGACATAATTACTGTTAAAAAAAAATAACAAGAACAAGTACAACATTTACAACACTTTATTATAATTATTGCACCTTATTGTATATGTCGTTTAATGTCAAATTATTATAATTAATTCGCACACTATTTTAACGGTATTTCTTTGTTTATTTTTTTAACATGTGATAACCTGTAAACTTTAAAAAAAAAAGTATTCAATCAAAAATTAGATCATGGGTGAGCAACATTTTTACAATAATAAAAACTAGTATACGTATATAATCCGTATATATATTATAATATTTAGATTATCAACTACAAAAATGTAATTATTTATAAATAATAAAACAATTAATCTTAATATTAACTAGATACTTTTTTAATTTTCATTTTCCTGTGTAAAAATCAACAAAATTTACACTTTAATGCGCGTTTTATGAGCCAAACGTCAAAAATAACTTATCATGAGAACTTGCATAGAAAAGGAAAATTACAAAAGAAAATTTCAATTAAAGAAAAACTAAAATTACGCTTGAAATAAGTGATGAAAAAAATTAAGGTTTTTTAAAAAGCACATATTGAAAATTATATAGGGTTTCTTACTGAGTATTTTATCATTTATTTTTATAATCTCAATGCACTCAAGAAAACCTGTAACAAGTGCGAAATATATTGTTGGAGCTTCAATGTTAACGTTTAATTTTGGAAAAACATACACTGGTGAAGAAGTTACTGTTTTATAAAAACATAAAAGTTTTAATTTTAAAGTCTTAATAGCCCTTCAATGGGGACAGTTCCCAAATTTTTGCTAAGCAAACTTATGATGTTTCTCGAGGATCTGCCATTTTTGTTAACCGACTCATTCTAACTTTTGAGGACCTAACTTCTCCCAAAACTTAAAGATCCTAGCTTGAACCGTTCACGAGATATGTATGGCCAAAAATTTTGGAAAAATTGAGTTTTGCATAATTGTAAATTTTAGTACCGTATGGCAATCCTAAACATTTGTCTTTTATAAATTTATAATGTTCATAAAATCAGCTATCTTTTGCCGTTTTCAGATTGAAAATGCACCTAACAGAATTCTTGTTATAACAATTTAAATATAGGGCTTTTTCCAACTTAGGAGGCTGCAGCTCCGTAACGGGTGGGGCTACAGAAAAAAGTTCTTCTACGAAATTATTGTTTTTGCAATACCTAGCCTTGGTTAAAATTGCTTTACTCTATTTCAAACGGTGTAAAGTTTTTGTAAGCATACGTACGGACGGACAGAGTGAAGCTATATAGGCATATTTTTACAAAATAATTTTTTGAAAATGTGTTAAAAATAAAAAAAAATGAAAATGGTCATCCACACAATTTTTATTAAGTGTAAATTTATAATTTAATTAATAAAAATTTAATTAAAAAGTGTGTACGTATAAGCATGTCCCATAGTATTAAAGATTATAGAGTACTAGAGTAATAATACTACAATTATAGAGTAATATATATATAGAGCATAATATAAGTGGAAATTGATGATTGGTAAATAAATGATTACATGATTACTTATTACATAAGTCCAAGAAAAATTAAAAAAATATGTTGTTTTTATTAGATCTTGACCTAGTCAGAAATGAGTATATAGGCATTAAGCTTGTTCATTTTGATTTGTTTGTTTTTATGTTTTTTCTTCTTTAACGCAATTTAAACCAGTATCTTGTGTTTTAGCATATGGTGTAGTTCACATTTCATCGTCACCTTGTTTTTCATATCATAATTTCACGATATTCACATTATTCTGGTTTTTCAAAATAAGTTTTTTTTTTTTACAAGAAATTATGAAATTTTTTTTTATTTTGAAAAAATTGGATTATTGGGTGGCAAAAAATGTTACAATAAATTTAAATATAGAACAATATTTTTTAATTGTAAAATAAATGCTTGTGAAATTAAAAAGTACAAAATTTTTTGATATTACCCATTAGGAATGTAGTCCAAAGAGTATTCTAAATTTATAATTACTTTTGTGACGCTGTGAAGTGTGAAAGGGGGTACAAATATAAACTCAAGTGTATGGATTGGATCAAAATTGGAAAGTAAATCAATTCAGCTCTCTATGTCCATCCGGGCGTTCTTCGTTCGTCAAAGGGCGTATAAATATAAACTGAAGTGTATTGATTGGATCAAAATTGAAAAGTAAAAGTAAATCGATCTAGCTCTGTAAGACCGTCCGAGCGTTCTTCTGAATGATAACTCAAAAAATGAAGAAGCTTAAAAATCTGAAATTTTCACAAATCCGTTTTTATACAAAAGCCGTCTTTGTTTTATTGAAATCCAATTACCAGTTTGATCAACGAGTTGGAGTACCTGCCATACATACTTCTTATTTTATATGAACAATACTCTACATTTAATAAAGCTAATTGTCAGAAAGTATTTAGTTTTAATAGCCAACGTTTGCACAAAATATAGTAAGATTATAGTGTAAGAGGTTGTAAGAGGTGGATGGTAATATGTTTATATTACGTTCATACAAGTATCCTAAAGTTGAGGATTTTTTAAGAAGATACTGCTAGTAAATCAATCATTATCTACTCCAACCTACTAAAATATTTTAAATTAAAATAATTACAAGGTGATTGGAAGGCAATAAAAACTTTTTTAATTGATTCTTATAACTCACAGAATATGTTCGTAAGAGTTCGTAAAATAGGTTTTAAGACTCAATCAAGTTTAGTCAAGAGTTTGTCTTGACAATGTCTTACAATATGTACTGTAGCCTATGTACTCATGAATTCAGCAACATTATAGGACAGCAGATTAAAACTTAATTATTTATTTATTTATGTACAATCCCCTGCCACATACTCTGTGATAAGTGAGTGGTTCAGTCTTTCCTTTTTAGGTGAGGCAGTCATATATTTTATATTATGATATATATAAATTATTAATTATTTTTTGTTATTCGGTATGATTTGACCTGGTTTGAGCTCAGGTGAAATTATTAAAAATAATTTTATACTCATCAATAAAAAAATCTGATCACGTTTAAGTTAGGATTTATAACATACCTATTATTGAATTTGTATTCAAATTCCGTGTTATATTGGTCAAGTAGTATTTTAGTATTTCTATGGAAGTTTTGTTTTTTTAGAATTTAGTCAATTGAACACTTTCTAAGATGTATTCGGTTTCCCAAGCTATTTTATTTTGTTTGAAAATGATTAAAATTAATTTAAAATTAATTGGATTAATTTCAATATTGATGATAATATTTATTAACTGTACAACAACAAGAAGAAGAACAAATGAAAAAGTTTCTTTTTCAAACAGTATTGGACGTACAGGTTGCAGAACTAGAACTAAATTTGGATGCAGAGGTTGATTAAAATGTTGGGAACTTCAAACATAATGATTTTTTTTTTTTAAATTACTTAAAAGTAATAAAATTAAATAATAAAAACAAAATTTTTGAATTTTAATTTGGATAAAAAGAATAAAGTATAAGCAATGCAATTAAGAAAAGCTAAAGTTAACGTTTCAGATGCCTAAGTTACTGCGATTTTTGAAAAAAGGGAAATATTTAAAGCAAACTTGTGCTAATTTTCAGTCAATTTTCAGATTTTTAAAGATCTAAATTCAGCCATAAATTTCAGATTTCTATCTTAAGGCATTTATCTAATAGTAGGGGTCGAAAATATTCGGCAAATAAAATTTCGTACAACGGTATAAATTAAAGTACCGTATGGCAACCCGATATCTTCATATTTTATATATTTCTTAATTTTATAAAAACAGGTGTCTTTTACCGTTTTCAGATTTAAAATATACTTTCTTTAAGGTAATATTTATCTTGTTGTAATATTTTAAATGTAGGGATTTTGGGGACTTTGAGGGACTGTATCTCTATAAAAGGTGAGCTACTGAAAAAGTAAGCCTATGATGTAGTTTAATGTATATATTTAGGTATATTTAGGTTGTATATTTTAAAGGTATAATAATGAATAAAAACTTCAAAAATTTTAAAATTCTCTTATTTGCCTGATTGTTATTTTACTGAAAAATTTTAAATTTCGGTATATTTTTATTTAAAAAATTATTTATGGAAATATTATATTAAATATTTCATTTTTCAATATTTTTTTCAATAGACTTTTTCCCCGGGTTAACCACAATTTTATTTTAAAAAATTTTAGTAATTTTGTTTTTTTTTTGAAGTTTTAAATATTTTAAAATATTTTTGGAATTTAGTCAGTTCAATACTTTTAAATATACATTTGGTAGTCATTGCTAGTTTATTTTGTTTTAATATTATTAAAATGAATTTAAAATTTATTGGATTAATTTCCATTTTGATGGTAATGTTAGTTTTAAGTTCAACAATTGCAATAACAAATACTCAAACTGGACGAGTTCAACTAAGAATGCATTTCACACCGGACCGTTGCAAGAGGACTCTATATGGAATCAAATGTCCACAGACAACAAAAAGTTGGACTGGAAATAAAAATTTACCGAAAATGTTGTTTAATTTAAACGAAAAAATAAATAAATAAAAATTGAAAATTAATATACAGATACACTTAACATAATAAATATAGTTTTTATACCCGTATGACTATATAGGCAAAGGGTATAATAAATTTGCCATTACGTTTGTGACGCAGAGAAGGAGGGGGGGTAGATATAGACTCAAGTGTATGGATCGGATCAGAATCGAAAAAAAAATCGATTTAGCTATGTATGTCCGTCCGTCCGCACGATAACTCAAAAACTAAAGGAGCTAGAATCTGGAAATTTTCGCAAATTCGTTTTTTTACAATAGCCGTCATCGCTATTTAAATCCAGCCATTTTGGTCCATGGGTTCGGGTGGCTGCCATACAACTTCTTTTTTTATATGAGTATTTCTCTGTACCTATTACAGTTACGTGTCTGAAATTTTGGCAAAAGTAGTTTAGTTTTATGGCCAAAGTTTCTGCAAAATTTGGTTGGTCTGTTGCAGTGAGTTCGAGTAGCTGCCATACAACTTCCTGTTTTATATGAGCATTACTCTATACTTATTAATGCTGGGTGTCTGAAATTTTGCCAAAAATAGTTTAGTGTAATGGCCAAAGTTACTGCAAAATTTGGTTGGTCTACTGCAGAGGGTTCGAGTAGCTGCCATACAACTCCTTCTTTTATATGAGCATTACACTACTATTAGTGTAAGCTTTATGTTTGAAATTTTGTCAAAAGTAATTAATGTTTATAAATGATATAATGTTTATAAAACGGTCATACGGGTATCCCAGAGTTGACACAGTCTACTCTACCACACTCCTCCTCGTTTTTAATAAAAGCTATCCATTACCTTCAAAAACTCTTTGTATTCACTTTAAAATATAATGTTGGAGCTTTATTTTTTGTATATATAATAAAGGTATATAAAGGTAAAGTATAATATTTTCAAAAACCGTATGACTATTAGTCAAAGGGTATAATAAATTTGCCATTACGCTTGTGACGCAGAGAAGGAGAGGGCTAGATATTGACTCAAGGGTATGGAGCGGATCAGAACCGAAAAATAAATTGATTTAGCTATGTATGTCCCTCCGTTCGTCTGTCATAACGACAACTTAAAAATTAAAGGAGCTAGGATTTTTTTAGAAATTTCCATACATCTTTCGTTCGAGTATCAACCATACATCTTATTTTTTATATGAGCATTACTCTGTACTTATTAAAGCTGGGTGTCTGAAATTTTGCCAAACGTAATTAATCGGATGATATAATGTTTATATTACGGTCATACGGGTATCCCATAGTTGACACAGTCTACTCTACTACACCCTTCCTCGTTTCTAAATAAAGTCATGTCCCTCAGGTACTAGCTCAGGTTAACCACATTTTTTTTTAAATAATAAATATTCGAGTTTAGCTAATAAAAATGTTGTTTTTATTTTTTAGAAATTAGTTCATTGTACACTTTTAAAGATACATTCATATTTCTATGCTATTTTATTTTGTTTTATAATTATTAAAATGAATTTAAAATTGATTGTTTTGATTTCAATTTTGATCACAATTTTGATGACAATATTCATTTCATCAACAACTGCAAAAATTTCTTCAATAACTAGTGTTGGATATACCCGGTGCAGATTTAAAACTAATTTTGGATGCAGAGGTTGATTTTTTTTTGCAAAACCCGATGGTGGCCTAATATATTTTAAATATACAAATGTATTAATATATTAAAACAAACAAAATAATTAATATTGTAATTATAAATAAATAGAAATTATTTAATTTAAGAAGCCCAAATGCCAAAAAGGCAAAGTAGGCAATATTTACTATTGTCCTGGTACTAATTATAAATAAAAAAATAAATAAATTTAAAACTAAAAAAAAATTTTTGAAATTAAAAATATAAAAATGAGGAAGAGTGTAAAAGAGTAAACTGTGTCAACTCTGGGAAACCAGATGACGGATGCGATGACGGCTATTGCATAAAAGCGATTTTGTGAAAATTTCGTAGTATCTTTACTACTTGAGTTATCATGCGGCCTGTACAATCAATTTGTTTCTTGAAAATCTTGATCTAGACATGACAGATATAGACTCAAGTGAATTTATCGGATCAGCATCGATAGATTAATTTAACTATGTGTGTCTCCAAAACTAAAAGAGTATAAGTATGAAATTCACAAAAACTGTTTGTTGGATAATTTGTGTACGTTTCTCGTTCGAATTAAAATTTTTAGAACCACATCCAATATTTTCAGACTGGGAACTTAAACATGAAATCGAATAAATAATAGAATAATAGGCATTTCTATAAAGCTGTAAAATGTTAAGGTATCATTTTCCTTTAATGCTATAGTATGTATAGAACGCTGTAGTTTAAGAGTTAAATATAATATAACCAGGAATTTAATGGTAAACATTTGGGTTATTATCTATGGGGTTGCGGGCTCAATTCCCGTACAGATCTTAATGTAATATTAAATTTAAAAAAAAGTTATTGAAAAATATAATTTTAATATTAAAATATATAACATTACTTATAAATTTATAGAAGGTATTAATAGATAAATTGATAGAAGGTATTAAAAGTGGAAAGTAGAATGGGCTGCAAGTTTTAGGTGTTGTTTGGGTATTAGAATGGGTATTAAAAATATTTCCCATATGAAATAACAACAACATCATAGTTTTTGTAAATAAAAATTAATATCCGATTACAACTTACCTCCCCTATTACGAACTTTTTTATAAATAAGAAATTTATTTAATTTATATATAAGAAATTCGAATTGTTTCGTTGGAATTTTATGGGCCGAATGGCGAAGCTATGGCCATTTAAAATTTCAGTTTACAGGTGAAGGGCAGCCACCTCAGTCGTTCTGGTAAAAATAATTTAGAAATTAATTAGCGAATCAAATTATGGAGATATTTAATACAGTACAGACAGATTAAATAATTAAATAAAGAAAATATTAAAAGTTTAAAATATAATATAATAAATACTATCAAATATTATATTGGAGACAGTAATTTTCAGAATTTTTTTTTCGACAGGCTTATTTCCAGGTTAACCACAATTTTATTTTTAAAAACATTTGACATTTTTTTTTGTTTTAAAAATTTTAAAATTTTTGAAATTTAGTTAATTGGAAACTTTTAAAGATACTTTTAGCCGTCATTTCTAGTTTAATTTGTTTTAAAATTATTATAATGAATTTAAAATTTATTGCATTAATTTCAATTTTGATGATAATATTCATTTCAACAATTGCAGCTTATCAAATAAAAATCAGATACCCATCTCGAAAAGAACGTCCAAAACTGGTTAGTATTTAAATCCACAAAAACAAGTCAGTAAAATTTTTGTCAGATACCAAACTGTATTAAAAGAAATATATTGCCAATATAAATGCAATTTCATATGAATGTTTTGGATAACGAATAATTAATTTTTTTATGCAGTCTGGTAACCCTTTTTTAGTTAAATGTGTTTTTGGATCTTTTTCTTTGTTTATTTTTTTTTATTTGGAATTAGAAACCAACTGCAAGACGTTATTCTCATAACAGTCGAACAAAACTCAACTGCCGGATGACTCTCTATGGATGCAAATTTCCAAGACAAGGGTGATTTCAAATAATGGAAAATTAAATTTAATAAAAAATGTTTTTTTTTTTCCAATAAATAAATACTTGAATAAAAACTAAAAAAATTAATTAATTTTTCATATCAAATTGGAATAATTTAAAAATAATCCTAATATTGTTGGGTAAAGATTTTTTGTTTATTTATAACAGATGAACCTTGATATTATCATAAATAGCTATCCAAATGTATTCAAAGATTAAGTAATCGTATTTCATATAATTTTATTTCTAGAACAATATATATACTACTAGCTATTGGCCTATCACAGAATGATGGAAGGTCAATTGAAAGAAGAACTCTTTCAAATTAAGAACTATTTCTAATTTCATTATATACATTGTACATATTTTGTGGTATTGATAAATACCATATTCTTGAATAAAATCGCAACCATTTCATTTTGTATTACGCAGATTATGCTTCGATTCAATTAATAGATACACAAAAAAAAACAAATGACTCATATAATTTCTTCTTGTGTCTTGAAGATCAATAAGTTATGTAGTCTACCTTTTGTATGTTTTGAATTTGATAAAATGTTGGAGTCGTTAGTTTAAATCCCTTTTTGGTGAAATTGTTTTTTTATTTCAATTAATATTTTTTTTTGTAAAAATAAAAAATCAGTTAAGCAGATTTATTAAATACAGAACTACTTATGCTGAATGCTCATAAAAAATTGCTCCTGAAAAATTCTGAATTCAAAACTTTTTCAGATTTTGAGTATGAAAAGATGGACGGATGAACACACATAAAACCTTGGTAGTATTTAAAGCTGTACTCGCTGTCACGCAGCGACACATTTTTAACGGGTTTACCTTATTTAAAAAATTAAGTAGGACCACTTGGACTTATAGTTGATGTAGATACATCATATCTAATTCGAATTATATTTTAAATATGATTTCATTTTAATCAAAGGAATTATTTGAATCATCTTGCTTATTAATATTATTATCTAGACAAAAATATCGGGCGGTTTTTCAAAAAGATGGTAAAACCCCACCTCGAAAAACATGATAATTTATACTATGATTCATTTATATATTTTTATATAAAAAACCTGGTTTTGTTTGATAAACAAAAGAAACCTAAAATGAATATATATATTATGAAGTTTTACCATCATAATTTTAAAAATTTGTAAATATTATGAAATATTTTACAAATTTTGAAGTCATTTAAAAAAAAAAAATAAAACAACTATTTTATACTAGCTGTTGGCCCGTCACAGAATGACGGAAGGTCAGTTGAAAGAAGAACTTTTTCTAATTAAGAACTATTTCTAATTTAATTACATATATTACATAAACATATATTATATATCAATACCATTTTCTTAAATAAAATGGTAACCGTTGCATTCTACGTAATACAGACTATGCTTCAATTCTAGTTATGTACAAAAAAAACAAAAACTTATATGTTGTTGTATCTAAAAATTTGAAGATGAATAATTTATTTAGTCTACCTTTTTTATGTTTTGAATTTGATAAAATTTTGGGGCTGTTAGTTCAAATCCCTTCTTGGTGAAATGTTTTTTTAATTTCAATTAATATTTTTTTTTTTATTCAATTACGTACTTTTTAAAATTAAGTTCGATAAATTTGTGTTAATAAGAGATGTGAAATAGATTTATTTTGTTTCAATAATGATTTATTTCTCCAACTATTAATGTTTTGTATATACATTTTTAAAAAATGTTGTTATACATTCTATATTGTTTCCTTTGTTTAGATTCAAATCAAAATACTTGTTTGAAGGCTAACCGTTCTATAATGTACTTATTCAACATGCTAAATAATGTATCTATTTATATGTACGTGAAATTGTATTAAATAAATGTTGATTTTTGAATTGAGTTTTGCATTATCAAATGCAAATTATAAATTTTATTTGAAATTTTTTTAATATACCTAACCCTAACTAAGTTTAAAATCTATTTTGTCTGGTTTTTATGGTGCATTGAACTCAGAGGTATTGTATACCTGAACCCACTTTCCCAACCGTCAGTTGTTACATAATTTTTTTCCATTTTAACTTTTAAATAGATAAATAATTAAAAAGTTATGAAGGAAGGGATGAGAGATAGATGAGGTAGAGTTGAGAGCGAGATGAGGGGAAACTTTGAAATTACTTTAATACATTTCTTGGTTTATTTGCTTAAGCAAATCAAGCAATGCATCAAAGCATACATTGGGCTTTCGCCCTTATTTCAGATATTTACTGAAAATTATTAAGACCAACTACACAAATGTTCTTGTGAAGCATTCTTCTTAATTTTTATTGACAAAATGTCTTACTATATATTTAAAATTTCCAGAAAATCTTCTGTGATTTTTAAAACTGAAATGAAATTTTTCATAAACTAATAAGTAAATTTTATTTCAAAAAAAAATTTTTTTTTTTTTATTAAAAATAAATAAAATATTTTTTGGCCTGCTTATGATAATTTATGATATTTTATTTTCTAAAATAAAACACATCCAACAAAACGTCAATATTTTATTTTTTTATAATTGAACACATCCAACAAAACACATTTAATTGAATGCGTTTGTTACACCTCATTCTAGACAAATATATTAATAATAATTTTAATTAAATCAATCACATATAATTCTAACTCAAAATAAGTCGAATCACCAAAATGAGACCCGCATTTTTTATAAATTTATAATTTGTTACAAATTAGAGGTAGTATTTTTAAAAATTCCCAGGAAATTGCCATAACTCGGATGGGGAAGGGATCTCTTGGTTTAATTAAAATTAACAGCTAAGGACTTCCATGAAAAAAAAATTACACAAATCATTCGGTATACTGGAATGGGAAATCGGTTACACGGTTAGTTAAAAACTAATCGGTTAGTTTTTTCAAACGCATTAATTCTTTTCTCAACTCAATTTAGTCTTTTTTTTTTAAAACGCCTCCGTATTTGGGACTTGGGACCTAAAATTTGAACTGATATGATTAGAAAAAAATAGTCCTAAAAAATATTAAAGAAACTTAAAGAGGAAAGAAAATTAGAATAGTTCCAAAAAAACGGAAATAAATTTTTAAGGACTAGTTTTTGGTATGGGCTTAAGAATCAAGCATTTGTAAGTTTTCTTGCTAAAATTGAGTCTACTATAATAAGTCTTACTATAAAATTGATGACCAATTTTTCGAAAATTTAGAACTAATCAAAAAAGACTAATCGTCTCTGCGCTTGTATATTTGTCTGTCTATGTATACATGTACACCCTAAACGGCTGAGCGCAATGTTTTCAAATTTCATATATAAAATTTTAAAGTTAATATCTTGAATTGATAACATTTGGAAAAAAAACAGGGCACTTCTCTAGAGTTATTTTTAGGTTTTTTGTGAATATTTTGTAGAAAACTACAATTTTGCGATAAAAAGAAAGATTTTTGATCAGACAAACTTTAATATCGCTTTTTTATACCCGTATGACTATAGGTAAAAGGGCATAATAAATTTGCCATCACGTTTGTGACGCAGAGAAGGAGGGGGTAGATATAGACTCAAGTGTATGGATCGGATCAGAATCAAAAAATAAATCGATGTAGCTATGTATGTCCGTCCGTCCGCATGATAACTCAAAAACTATAGGAGCTAGGATCTTGAAAATTTCGCAAATTCGTTTTTTCCAGCCATTTTGGTCCATGGGTTCAAGTAGCTGCCATACAACTTCTTTTTTTATATGATCATTAATCTGTACCTATTACAGCTGCATGTCTGAAATTTTGCCAAAAGTAGTTTAGTTTTATGGCCAAAGTTTTTGCAAAATTTGGTTGTTCTACAGAATTGGGTTCGAGTATCTGCCATACAAATTCTTATTTTATATGAGCATTACTCAACACCTAATGAAGCTGGGCGTCTGAAATTTTGCCAAAAGTAATTAAACGGATGATATCATTTTTATGTTACGGTCATTAGGGGAATCCCAGAGTTGACACAGTCTACTCTACTACACTCTTCTTCGTTTAAGACCAAATTTAGATAGAAAAATTTATATAAAATTTTTTTAAATTTGTTCTGATGGCGAATTCATCTGATGAATAAACAATGAAAGTAACAACAAAATTTTAAAGCTACTTTGACAGCTAATTTTTTAGTTTTTGTCAGCCATTTATATTTACTATTATTTTTTGGTTTGGAATTGGAGAATATAAACATTTTGCATTGTGCTTGAAAAATTAAATAGTTACGTTTTTTGACATTTTCGATGCTGCGTCATTACTGCGATCATTGTGGCAAAGGCATAACGCAATAAAGAGTTTCTTTATCTTAAATTGACAAAAAGCTTTTGATGAAGGTATGGATGATAAAAAAAATTTTAATTATTAAGCGTTAATTGTATTTAAAAATATTATTTATTATTATAATAATTACGTATGTATCTTCGCTTTATGATTTTCCAATTATTTGTATTGTTATGAAAATTAGTTTTATATTTAAAAATTTTATTTTTTTAGGGGTTTTAATTTAGAAATAGAAAATATTTTCAATTAAATTATATAAATTGAAATTAATTATAGAATTAATTATTTTAATAACTAAGTTAATTGTTAAGTTTCATTTCATTTCTCTTTATTTTGCTTTAAGTTTTATGCACAATATTCTGCAAAAATTCGCACTCACCTGTAAAAAGAAAACGAAAGAAAAAAATTAGAATATTTTTAACAAAAAAATTAATAATTAATATATAAATACTTTATGTCCAAAGGTAGAATATGAGCAAAAGTAATAATTGAAAAGTTATATTCAAGCACAGAAATGTGAAAGCAAAAGTTAGTTACAAAATTAAGCAGTAAATAATTTGTTTTAGTTTGCGACCACAGATCTCTTTAATTGCTATGTTCCTGACATATTAAAAATACTTTGAGGACTTTTTGCATATAAAAGAAGTCCCCAAGGAAAAAAGTTGTCAAAATATTTTAAATGTGTCAGAAGCAATTAATAATAGGTTTCCAAAATACAATATTTATAAAAAAGCCCAAATTTTCTCAAAATTACATTAAAAGTACCTAAAATTTCATACAAATTTTGAAGAGTTTTTTAATTTGACTGCGTTTCATATGATTGTATTTCACTTGTCAGCAAACTAAGGTGGTGCATTTGATGGGATATTGCATAGATATACATATATAAATAAATATTCTAGAAATGGAATAAAAATAAAATAAAATAATGGGACAAAATGGAATAACAAATTCAACTATTTAATTTTAGAACTATTTTTTCAAAAAAATAATCTTGTGCTTCCCTTATTATTAGAATTCTAATCATCACCATGTCCTCGTCAGCCGTTTTCTTAAATACACTAAAAACTAGGTAAAAATATTAAGCAATTGAATTGAAAAATAAAATATAGAAATATTTCTTAATCTGGAAACAATATGTAAACGGTATTCGTATTCTGAATAACTAGAATTCAACCGCAAAATTGAGTAATAATTAAAAATAAATAAAAATGGCAAAGTGTTTGAATATTAATCAGCTTGATAAAGTTTTAGAATAGGTAAGTAATATTTTTAGTTATTATAAAGGGTTAGAATACAGAGGAGTTAAAAAGCTGTTAAAGTTAAATAAGTTATTAAAATATGACTTTAAAATTAATTTTTATTTTAAAGGCAATTTTCATTCCAATAATAATTGGTTGCCGTGGTTACAATAATATTATTCTAACAGATGATAATGGAGGTATTCAACGTATCCAAAATCGTTATGGAAAATATGATCGATTGATAATCAATGGACGTGAAATTAAAAACACTGGAAGAAATGATATTCATATTCACAAAGGAAGAAATGGTTTCTATCACAATAATATTTTATTGAGTCATCAACAAGGTTTTGAAAATAATGATCAAAGCAAATATGGAAATATATATAATGGTACGCATTATCAAAGTGGTTTTGGAAATAATGGCCGTGTAATAATCAATGGGCGTGAAATTATAAACTCTGAAAGAAATTATAGTCCCGCAGCAAACGGTGAGAAAAATGGTCCAGTACGTAACGGAATACCATATCAAAGTGGTTTTGGAAATAATGGGCGTGTAATAATCAATGGGCGTGAAATTATAAACTCTGAAAGAAATTATAGTCCTGCAACAAACGGAGAGAAAAATGGTCTTAATTTCAATGATATTTTGTTGAATAATGAAAATGGAGAAGAAAATGCCAGAAGAAATAATGTTTTACCTCCAAATGGCAATGCTTTTATTCAAGCTAACAGTTATGATAATCGTAAAGGTTTAGAAAATCTTGATCAAAATGAAAATAATGTAGATCCTAAGAACCCAGTTCATCTTCCAGCAAATGGTTCAAGAAATAATCCGATATACATCCCAGTGAATGATCCAGTACGCAACGGAATACCTTATAAAAGTGGTTTTGGAAATAACGGGCGTGTAATAATCAATGGGCGTGAAATTATAAATTCTGGAAGAAATTATAGTCCTGCAACAAACGGAGAGAAAAATGGTCTTAATTCCAATGATATTTTGTTGAATAATGAAAATGGAGAAGAAAATGCCAGAAGAAATAATCTTTTACCTCCAAATGGCAATGCTATTGTTCAAGCTAACAGTGCTGATAATCGTAATGGTTTACAAAACCTTGATCAAATGGAAAATAATGTAGGTCCTAAGAACCCAGTACATCTTCCAGCAAATGATTTAAGAAATAATCCAGCATACATCCCAGTGAATGGTCCAGTAAGTAACGGAATACCATATCAAAGT
This sequence comes from Dolichopus griseipennis, assembly GCA_963082915.1. Lineage (NCBI taxonomy): Eukaryota > Metazoa > Arthropoda > Insecta > Diptera > Dolichopodidae > Dolichopus > Dolichopus griseipennis. The sequence goes on along the minus strand of OY720441.1, from coordinate 339,647,338 downwards.
GGTTTTGGAAATAACGGGCGTGTAATAATCAATGGGCGTGAAATTATAAACCCTGGAAAAAATTATAGTCCTGCAACAAACGGAGAGAAAAATGGTCTTAATTTCAATGATATTTTGTTGAATAATCAAAATGGAGAAGAAAATTCCAAAAGAAATAATCTTTTACCTCCAAATGGCAATGCTATTGTTCAAGCTAACAGTGCTGATAATCGTAATGGTTTACAAAACCTTGATCAAATAGAAAATAATGTAGGTCCTAAGAACCCAGTACATCTTCCAGCAAATGATTTAAGAAATAATCCAGCATACATCCCAGTGAATGGTCCAGTAAGGAACGGAATACCATATCAAAGTGGTTTTGGAAATAACGAACGTGTAATAGACAATGAGCGTGAAACTATGAATAATAAAAGAAATTTTAGTCCTGCAGCAAACGGACGACAACAAACACTCCAATAAGAAATTGGGAAAATTAATGAGAATGATATTTTTTTAGTTTTGTAAATATAATTAAAAGTTTATTCAGAATATAAAAGTGTAATTGATTTTTGAATAAAAAAATTAAAAAAAGAAATACTAAATTTTTTTGTAGATTTATCTGCTGCATCTAGGAGTTCGAGAATATTTCAGTTCATATATTGTTTCACTAAAGCAATCTTAATAATATTAAATGTTTCAACATATAAAAAGTAATAAAGAGAATTAAAGTTCGCATTACGATATTATAATATTCTGTTAATTAGTTATAATTCCGTTCACTATAGTTGATTCATAAAAGAGATATCGACTCTAGCCTGGAAGTAGCAAGCACCGAAGATCAATTAAGAGTAGTGTGTCCACGTAAGGAGATATATAAAGTACATATAATCGACAGGGTAATGAAAGGCTATAGAGAAAATAAGGCCTAACAGGTTTTATTTCACAATTTCGTTAAGAAATTATGCCTAATCCATGCCAAAGGGCATAATAAACTTGCCATTACGTTTGTGACGCAGAGAAACAGGGGGGTAGATATAAACTCAAGTGTATGGATCGGATCAGAAATCAGAATCAAAAAATAAATCGATTTAGCTATGTATGTCCGTCCGTCCGCACGATAACTCAAAAACTAAAGAAGCTAGGATCTTGAAAATTTCGCAAATTCGTTTTTTCCAGCCATTTTGGTCCATGGGTTCGGGTAGCTGCCATACAACTTCTTCTTTTATATGATCATTAATCTGTACCTATTACAGCTGCGTGTCTGAAATTTTGCCAAAAGTAGTTTAATTTTATGGCCAAGGTTTCTGCAAAATTTGGTTGGTCTACTGCAGTGGGTTCGAGTATATGTCATACAACTTCTTATATTATATGAGCATTACTCTACACCTAACCAAGCTGGGTGTCTAATATTTTGCCAAAAGTAATTAAACGGATGATATCATTTTTATGTTACGGTCATTAGGGGAATCCCAGAGTTGACACAGTCTACTCTACTACACTCTTCTTCGTTTAAGACCAATTTTAGATAGAAAAATTTATATAAAATTTTTTTAAATTTGTTCTGATGGCGAATTCATCTGATGAATAAACAATGAAAGTAACAACAAAATTTTAAAGCTACTTTGACAGCTAATTTTTTAGTTTTTGTCAGCCATTTATATTTACTATTATTTTTTGGTTTGGAATTGGAGAATATAAACATTTTGCATTGTGCTTGAAAAATTAAATAGTTACGTTTTTTGACATTTTCGATGCTGCGTCATTACTGCGATCATTGTGGCAAAGGCATAACGCAATAAAGAGTTTCTTTATCTTAAATTGACAAAAAGCTTTTGATGAAGGTATGGATGATAAAAAAAATTTTAATTATTAAGCGTTAATTGTATTTAAAAATATTATTTATTATTATAATAATTACGTATGTATCTTCGCTTTATGATTTTCCAATTATTTGTATTGTTATGAAAATTAGTTTTATATTTAAAAATTTTATTTTTTTAGGGGTTTTAATTTAGAAATAGAAAATATTTTCAATTAAATTATATAAATTGAAATTAATTATAGAATTAATTATTTTAATAACTAAGTTAATTGTTAAGTTTCATTTCATTTCTCTTTATTTTGCTTTAAGTTTTATGCACAATATTCTGCAAAGATTCGCACTCACCTGTAAAAAGAAAACGAAAGAAAAAAATTAGAATATTTTTAACAAAAAAATTAATAATTAATATATTAATACTTTATGTCCAAAGGTAGAATATGAGCAAAAGTAATAATTGAAAAGTTATATTCAAGCACAGAAATGTGAAAGCAAAAGTTAGTTACAAAATTAAGCAGTAAATAATTTGTTTTAGTTTGCGACCACAGATCTCTTTAATTGCTATGTTCCTGACATATTAAAAATACTTTGAGGACTTTTTGCATATAAAAGAAGTCCCCAAGGAAAAAAGTTGTCAAAATATTTTAAATGTGTCAGAAGCAATTAATAATAGGTTTCCAAAATACAATATTTATAAAAAAGCCCAAATTTTCTCAAAATTACATTAAAAGTACCTAAAATTTCATACAAATTTTGAAGAGTTTTTTAATTTGACTGCGTTTCATATGATTGTATTTCACTTGTCAGCAAACTAAGGTGGTGCATTTGATGGGATATTGCATAGATATACATATATAAATAAATATTCTAGAAATGGAATAAAAATAAAATAAAATAATGGGACAAAGTGGAATAACAAATTCAACTATTTAATTTTAGAACTATTTTTTCAAAAATATAATCTTGTGCTTCCCTTATTATTAGAATTCTGATCATCACCATGTCCTCGTCAGCCGTTTTCTTAAATACACTAAAAAGCAATTGAATTGAAAAATAAAATATAGAAATATTTCTTAATCTGGAAAAAATATGTAAACGGTATTCGTATTCTGAATAACTAGAATTCAACCGCAAAATTGAGTAATAATTAAAAATAAATAAAAATGGCAAAGTGTTTGAATATTAATCAGCTTGATAAAGTTTTAGAATAGGTAAGAAATATTTTCAGTTATTATAAAGGATTAGAATACAGAGGAGTTAAAAAGCTGTTAAAGTTAAATAAGTTATTAAAATATGACTTTAAAATTAATTTTTATTTTAAAGGCAATTTTCATTCCAATAATAATTGGTTGCCGTGGTTACAATAATATTATTCAAAACACTGGAAGAAATGATATTCATATTCACAAAGGAAGAAGTGGTTTTGGAAATAATGGGCGTGTAATAATCAATGGGCGTGAAATTATAAACTCTGGAAGAAATTATAGTCCTGCACCAAACGGTGAGAAAAATTGTCTTAATTTCACTGATATTTTGTTGAATAATAAAAATGGAGAAGAAAATTACAGAAGGAATAATGTTTTACCTCCAAATGGTAATTCTTTTGTTCAAACTAATAGTTCTGATAATCGTAATGGTTTAGAAAACCTTAATCAAATGGAAAATAATGTAGATCCTAAGAACCCAGTACATCATCCAGCAAATGATTTAAGAAATAATCCAGTATACATCCCAGTGAATGGTCCAATACGTAACGGAATACCTTATCAAAGTGGTTTTGGAAATAACGGGCGTGTGATAATCAATGGGCGTGAAATTATAAACTCTGGAAGAATTTATAGTCCTGTAATAAACGGAGAGAAAAATGGTCTTAATTCCAATGATATTTTGTTGAATAATCAAAATGGAGAAGAAAATTCCAGAAAGAATAATGTTTTACCTCCAAATGGTAATTCTTTTGTTCAAGCTAACAGTGCTGATAATCGTAATGGTTTACAAAACCTTGATCAAATGGAAAATAATGTAGATCCTAAGAACCCAGTACATCATCCAGCAAATGATTTAAGAAATAATCCAGTATACATCCCAGTGAATGGTCCAGTACGTAACGGAATACCTTATAAAAGTGGTTTTGGAAATAACGGGCGTGTAATAATCAATGGGCGTGAAATTATAAATTCTGGAAGAAATTATAGTCCTGTAATAAACGGAGAGAAAAATGGTCTTAATTCCAATGATATTTTGTTGAATAATCAAAATGGAGAAGAAAATTCCAGAAAGAATAATGTTTTACCTCCAAATGGTAATTCTTTTGTTCAAGCTAACAGTGCTGATAATCGTAATGGTTTACAAAACCTTGATCAAATGGAAAATAATGTAGGTCCTAAGAACCCAGTACATCTTCCAGCAAATGATTTAAGAAATAATCCAGCATACATCCCAGTGAATGGTCCAGTACGTAAAGGAATACCATATCAAAGTGGTTTTGGAAATAACGAACATGTAATAGATAATGGGCGTGAAATTATAAATTCTGGAAGAAATTATAGTCCTGCAATAAACGGAGAGAAAAATGGTCTTAATTCCAATGATATTTTCTTGAATAATCAAAATGGAGAAGAAAATTCCAGAAGAAATAATCTTTTACCTCCAAATGGCAATGCTATTGTTCAAGCTAACAGTGCTGATAATCGTAATGGTTTACAAATCCTTGATCAAATGGAAAATAATGTAGGTCCTAAGAACCCAGTACATCTTCCAGCAAATGATTTAAGAAATAATCCAGCATACATCCCAGTGAATGGTCCAGTACGTAACGGAATACCATATCAAAGTGGTTTTGGAAATAACGAACGTGTAATAGACAATGAGCGTGAAACTATGAATAATAAAAGAAATTTTAGTCCTGCAGCAAACGGACGACAACAAACACTCCAATAAGAAATTGGGAAAATTAATGAGAATGATATTTTTTTAGTTTTGTAAATATAAATAAAAGTTTATTCAGAATATAAAAGTGTAATTGATTTTTGAATAAAAAAATTAAAAAAAGAAATACTAAATTTTTTTGTAGATTTATCTCCTGCATCTAGGAGTTCGAGAATATTTCAGTTCATATATTGTTTCAACAAAGCAGTCTTAATAATATTAAATGTTTCAATATATGAAAAGTAATAAAAAGAATTAAAGTTCGCATTACGATATTATAATATTCTGTTAATTAGTTATAATTCCGTTCACTATAGTTGATTCATAAAAGAGATATCGACTCTAGCCTGGAAGTAGCAAGCACCGAAGATCAATTAAGAGTAGTGTGGCCACGTAAGGAGATACATAAAGTACATATAATCGACAGGGTAATGAAAGGCTATAGAGAAAATAAGGCCTAACAGGTTTTATTTCACAATTTCGTTAAGAAATTATGCCTAATCCTAAAAAACTTTGCGTTAGGTCTTATTTCTCAATTCAAAATTAGAGCCTATTTCACTCTAGAAATTTACGTTTTTATATAATTCCGATTCCAAAATTCAAACAATTTTCTATACTTTAGCCAGTCCCGTGGCCTTGGTGCCTCCTCTTTAAGCCACAGCTTTAGGTTTTACTTTTATAACTCCCAGCCCTCAAGGAAAACGGATAATGAATTGTGAATTTGAATTGGCGTCCAAGAAAACTTATTTGCGAAATTTGGCGATGTAAGCTTTAGTTCTCTTTGAAAGTGAAATAAGACCTATTAGACTTTATTTCTCTTGGCCATATTTCCTCCCGCATATATAAGCATGATGTTAATAATTTATAAACCAAAACAGATGAATCTTTTTTAACCTAATTAAATTCTTGAAATATCAAATTCTCAATGGAGAAACTATACTTTGCAGAAGTATTTTAAGTTTTAAGTATCCCTTTCTATAAATATCATAGGAAACATTGAAAACCTAAAAATTTCAGATTTTAATTCAGAAATTTTGAACATTATTTTTTAATTTTTCATAAAATTCTTTAGTAATTTAAAATTAATTTTACGAAAAACTTAAAAAGTTTAAATTATGATTCAAAATTTTTCAATTCAGTGGTTTTTAAGTTAGTTTAAAAATAAATCTTAAAATAAATCATAACCACGAAAAATATTTTTATAATAAATAAATCGATATTGAATCAGTATGAAAATGTTCAGAATTTTTAATTTAAAATAAAAAAAATTTTAAATTATATTATAATTTTAGTTATAATAAAAACACTAACTTAATAATTATTCATTGTTAAGGAGTAAAAATTATCAAAATGAAAGTTTTATTTTTATCAAATATCTTACAGTATATATTCATTTTGTTAATAATGTTAACTCCATTAATCGGTGGCTGTAATAAGGGAAAGACTAATATTCATATTGCCGATATAGAAAATAATGTACATTTATCCAATGGAAAATTAGTTAAACCTAATAAATAAGATTTAGTTTATTATAAAAAAAAGTTTACAAAATTCACAAAAAACAAAAAAATTAAGAAAAAAAAAATTAATGTAATGCAATTTATACTAAAATATAAATTAAAATAACAAAAAAATAAATATTTTCTTTTATTCGTTTCATAAAAACTATATTTTTTTCCCTAACTAACAATACAATCAAAAAGTAATCACAAACGTCATATGAATATGAATTTTCTAACCTGTCAAAGTATAGAGATACTGAGTTGAAGTTTAATTTATTAATTTATTTATTTGTAGTACCAATAGAAAATATTGCCTGATAATAATAATTCATTACCAATTTGACATTTGAACTTCTTATTAAATTATTTTAATATACACTATATTTAGACCCGTGTACACATATATGACACTGAGTATATTAAAAGTGCTCCTCCGTTTGTAACGCATCGATCTAGACGAGCTCGAGCAATCAGCATCGAAAAGTAAACGATTTAGCTATGTGTGTCCGTCCGTCCGTGTGTCAGCACGATAACTAAAAAACTAAAAGGGCTAGAGTTTTGAAATTCACACAAAATCAATTTTTGGACATTTTCTAGATTGTTTCTGGTTAAAATCGGACTAAGCCTCGGGCAGCTGGTCGTACACCTTTTTTGCACCAATATGAATTTCTTCAAAACTAATTATACTACTAGGATGAAATTTACACACGGTTAGATGTATAATGAATCGAGCAATTATATAAAGTTTCAAAATATTACTGCCCCATTTTCAGGCAGCTTCCATACAAAGTTGTCAATTCGATAACTGTGAATCTAATGAAGTTACAAGGTTAAAATTAAAACCGGGCAGGTAAAGTAATAGGGCAAGTTTCTTGGTAAAGTTGGACATCACTCGAACAAACTTTTAGGAAGGGCCAATTTTTTCTTTTGTTTTTCTTGAGGCGCAAAAATTATGGCAAAATGAGTTGTTGTGACATCATAGTGGGTATGCACGGGTATCTAAAAGTTGACAAGGACAACTATAATCTTTCTCGTTTTCAGTAAATTTTCGTGGATTAATTATATTTTGGTATACACTTTAGTTTACATTAATCAGTGAAAGTTTAATTCTCGATTTTTATTTATAGATTTTCATTTTGTTTTTTATAAACCGATTAAAGGGAAGTCAGGGAAATTTTGTGCTTTTGTTCTTATGCAAAGATATACCACAAAGTAAAATTAGTATGCAAAAAAATACTCTATTTATATATTTCAAAAAGTTTACAAAACTTGGAATGTCTTTTTAATTTTTATATTATTTGTAGAAAATATTTTCCCAGTCAATCAAATACCGGAAAGATAAAATGTTCAAAATAAATCAAATTCTAAAATTTATTTTAATTTTGATAATAATGACAATTACCAGAACAGAAGGATGTGGTCCAAATACTTATAATGTGAGGCAGGCTAATGTTACAAATCATATACACACGCATAATTACGCCTCCTTTAACGGACATGATGAAACACAATTACGTCCTCAACAATTAAATCCGAGAGTGGCACCCAGAAATTAGTTTGCCAAAAATTTATAATAAAAATAACCAAATGAAATTTAAAATCCCTTTAATATCTATACTGAGTTCCAGGTTTATTACAATATTTAAATTATAATTTTTAAAAAATAAAATTTAAAACATTATTGTAAAATATTTAAAAATAAGTTTTTTATTTATTCAAATGCTTCAAAAATATTTTTTTTTTTTAAACTTTTTTGATTACAGGATTACAAAAACAGGAGATTGTTTTGAGTAAATCATCGTTTAGAATAGTTAATATTTAATTCTGAAATTGTAATTCAAAGTAAAACCCAAAATATCAAATTATATGTCAGTGGAAATTTGAAATACAATCAGCCTGGTAATGACTATTTTTGATATTAAGTTTCAGTTACTATGGCAGTGCTTCAAATAAAATACGAATACAATTGATTAATTTAAAAAACTCAAAGAACGTTTAATTTTAATAATGTAATAATAATTTTTAATAATAATGACTTATTTAAATAAATTAATAATTTTAATACATATGATTAAATAAAATTTTCTAAATATTTCTAAATATGTGAAATCATAACTTGTGTTCTCATTGAAAACATTAATAATTATGAAAACGATTTCAATATATATTAAATATGTAATAGACTTTTTTAGTAAAAGTGTAATAGACTTTTTTAGTTTAAAGGCGCCCCACATATTTTTCGAAATCTTAGTCACTAAAATTTTATTTAAATTAAATTTTTTTTTTATTTTTGAATTTTGTATTCTGTGGCTTAAATAAATACGTTTTGGTTTGAATTTCAGAATTTTGATTCCAAGTTAAAAAACCGCACAAAATAAAATATAAAATTGATTTTATATTTAAAAACCCACCTATAAAGTTCAAGTTAGAATTAACTATTCCAGTTGTGGAAGTACTTTTGAATCAAGTATCGCAGTTAAACGAAAAATTACATTATTAGAATGAAATTAATATTATCATTTGAAATTTTTAAATTAATTTTAATTTTAATAATAGCATTGAATATTTACACAATTGAAGGATGTGGTCCCAATGAAATTAATATTGATAAAGCAAATGTAATAAATAATATACATACATACAATTATCCAAACAATAGTGATTTTAAAATTAAGGAAGCTATTTCTGAAAATATTTCAAATCCAAACAAAAATGACTTAAAACTGGATGAAGATAGTTCTGAAAATATTTCAATTCCAGGCAAATATGACTTTAAAAATCTAAGCAAATATGGCTTTAATATGGAGGATGATAGTTCTGAAAATATTTCATATCCAAAGAAATATGACTTTAAAAAACTAAGAAAATATGGCTTTAAAATAGAGGACGATAGTTCTGAAAATATTTCAAATTAATAAAAGTTAAATGCTAAAATTAAATGTATAGATAAAATTTTAATTGTAATTAAAAAAAACTATTGTATTATACACAATTTTAATAAAATATCGTTGTTATAAAATCGAAAATGTAGAAGTAAAATATTATTTTAACCAAAGATGCTCCTAACATAGAAATATTTTAAATATTTAATAGTATTGTCATAAAAGCTCAGTCCAATATTAAAACTTTTAAAACAAAACTATAGATGATTAAAACAACAAGTGTACACTATCACAAAACTGTATTTTATATAACTGTATTTCATTTGACAGTATTTCATTTTTTGTCTTATTATTTGACTACATTCCATTTGACAGAATGTAGTATTTACAAATATATAATTCCTATGGAGAAAGCCTGTCGTACAACAGGTGTAAGTGTAAAAATCAAATTTTGTTTTTCTGAATCAATAAGAATAAATAAGAATCCTAAGCGAAAAACACATTATGTTTAATGAATTTAATCGCATTTACAAAACAAAAATCTGAACAAAAACTGATCTCGATTTGAGTTAAACCCTATAACCTAAACATTAATATGTTTCGTAATCCCCGCTCAAAGCTTCCGACCACTGGGTTACTTATACTTTCCTTGTACACTGTTAATTTTTAAAGAAACGTTGCCCTTGTCAACTTTTAGATACCCTTGCATACCCACTATGGTGTATAAAATAAACCGTAATTTACTTCCCTTATAGATTTAACTCATTAACCCATAATTTTGGTTTAAAAAAAAAAAACAACAAAGCCAACAACAAAAAAATAAAAAAAAATTTAATTTATTATCACATAAGTTTAGCTTAAAAAAAAAAAAAAAACAAAAAAAATAACCAAAAAAAAAAAACCCTAAAAGTCCGGTGGTCCGAGGGATGTCCAACTTTGCCGAGTAACTTGTCCTATTACTTTACCTGCCCAATTTTAATTTTAGCCTCGTAGCTTCATTAGATTAACAGTTATTGAATCGAAAACTTTGTATGGTAGCCCCCGAAAATGGGGCCGCAACATTTTGAAACTTCATATAAGTGCTTGATTCATTATAAAACTAAAATTGTGTAATTTTCATCGTCGTAGTATAATTAGTTTTGAAGAAATTCATATTGGTGCAAAAAAGTTGTATGGCAGCTCCTCGAAGCCTTGGTCCGATTTTAACCAAAAACAATAGGGAACCTAGAAATTGTCTAAAAATGACTTTGTGTGAATTTCAAGACTCTAGCCCTTTCAGTTTTTGAGTTATCGTGCTGACACACGGACGGACGGACGGACAGACACACATAGCTAGATCGACTAATTTTTCGATTCTGAGCCGATACGTACCCTTGACACTATATCTAGCTCGTCTAGATCGATGCGTTACAAACGGAGGAGCAATTTTAATATACCCGATGTCATACATGTATGCCAGGGTATAAAAAGGGCACCTGAAATATTTGAAAAATGTTTTTTTTTTGGTTAAGTTTATGCATGTAAATATTACATTAGAAATACAGCACCAGCAGCAGCAATAGCTTTTGACTACAAACATGCTGTATACATGGTGCTCTTTAACAATGAAGTTGGCTCTATTAAAAGACTTGGAATTTTTTAACCCATACCGGCCCGAAGACGATTAGTCAAAAAAAATTTTCGTGGCACATTACATCCAATTTTACGATATACTTTATCTGTTGCGGCACAATTAACCGCATGTGTAATTCTTGTGTTAATATAGTTTCAATAACATCAACTTCAATTAAAAACTCGTAGAGAGGTGCAGTAACACGCAGCGAGGCATATGAAATACTGAGTTTTTAAATTAATTTTCTTCTGGTAATCTTATGCATACATGTTGGAACAAGTTGTGCAATTGAAGTTGTCTTCAGAAGTTGTATGATGTATAGGAAACCATACAATGAGGTCAGAGATTGGATGAAAATTAAAAATCTTAATTTTTGTGAACTAAGGTTTGGGCAAAAGTTGTACGAGTACCTAGTTTTACAACCAAGTCCGATGTTTATGGGCAATTTTCTTTCAACATACATATTTTACAGAATAGTCATAAAACCCTTTTTACAGTTTTCAATAATAATACAATACAAAAATTTAATTTTCTTTTAAATACCGCAAATAGTTTTTGTATGAATGACAAATTTTAAATATTTTTTTTATTCAAACTTAACTAATACATGATTAGTTCAGTTTTAGAAAATCATTCGATATTAGCATATATCGGAACAAAAACAATTCGTCATTATCTTCATTATGAATTTATTTTTATTAAAAGAAATTTTTATTTGTATTTTCGTTGTTATAGTGACATTAATTCCTAGAATTGAAGGATGTGGTCCAAGTAATTATAATATAAATAAAGTTCAAGCAGTAAATTATATAAATACATATAATAATATCAGCAACAACAACACAGAAAATGTAAATTCATTTGATATTAAAGAACTTAATGCAACAAATTACATAAATACACACAATTACGAAAATCAAACAGAAAACAATGAAATTGAAGGAGAAGGTGAAGATATACCAATATGGAAAGCACTTTCACATGATTGAGTAATACTAACTCTAAATATTATAGCCCTAATTTGAATTTTTACAAGAAGTTAATGATTGTAATGAAATTTATATTTAAATGAAATGATTTATTAAAAATAAATATTAAATGTAAGCAGTTTTTTTTTATTCTTTTAAAATTCAAATCCTATTTTAACCTATGTTTTAAGATTGTCACTGTCACATTCCGCTACCCGGTATACCTTTTACAATTTTTATTTTGAAACTATTTATACGTTAGTTATTACGAAGTCTAAAACTATAACAATTTCAACCCGCTTAGCAAAATTAAAAGTCATGATTGATTCTCTATAACTGTCATACCAAATAATTAATGGGGTAAAATGAGACAGGTTTGAGACCCTGACTTTAAAATTAATTTTCACAGCTATTTACAAGTATTTTTCATAAATTTTTTGAAAGTAAGCTCTTGTGAATAAAATAGTTCAATTTTTTTTACAATTTAAAAAAAAATACAATATCAAATATGCCCTACATAAATGGGGTACATTTGACAATTAGGTGTGACACATTTGACACCTTTTGCTTTTATATATATAATATGTACTTTTATAATATATATAAACGTTATATATACAAAACATATATATTTAATAGTATAATTATAATAGAAATAATAGGGGAACAATTGACACTGTTTAAATTTACCCCAACAAAACTGTCAAAGGTGCACTTAAATAATGTTCAGTTAAATCTTTATATTATCTGTTTTTTATACCCGTGCATACATATATGACATCGGGTATATTAAAATTACTCCTCCGTTTGTAACGCATCGATCTAGACGAGCTAGATATAGTGTCAACGGTACGTATCGGCTCAGAATCGAAAAATGAGTCGATCTAGCTATGTGTGTCTGTCCGTCCGTCCGTGTGTCAGCACGATAACTCAAAAACTAAAAGAGCTACAGTTTTGAAATTTTCACAAAATATTTTTCAATCAATTTCTAGGTTCCCTATTTTTTATATTTTTGGTTAAGATCGGACCAAAACTTCGGGTAGCTCTCGAACAACTAACTTTTTTAACTCCAATATTTTCATATAAAAATTTGAAATTTTGCTATGCATCTTGTATTTAACATGAAATTATATAAATTTTGTTTTTTTTTTTTTGTGGATAACGATTTCGAGTTACGATTTCATATGATTTAAATGATGCGTAGTTTATTTAAGATAAGCAAAAAAGAACACAAAGATTTTTTTTAAGTAAATGGCTTATTGATATTGATAGATATAATCATTATGAATATGATGATTATTATCTATCATGATGATCATTATATGAATCTGATCATATGAAGCTTATTTTGCTTAAGTTTAATATATTCGTGAATAAAAAATTAATTAAAAGAGATAGAATTGAAAAATTAGAGCTAGAGTTTTGAAATTCACACAAAACTTTTTTTTGGAAATTTTTGAGGTTCCCTATTCTTTTTGGTTACGACCAGACCAAGGTTTCGGGGAGCTGCCACACAACTTATTTAAACCAATATGAATTTCTTCAAAAGTAATTATACCAGGAAAACGAAAATTACACACGGTTAGTTTTATAATGAACCAAACACTTATATGAAGTTTCAAAATGTTACGGCTTTATTTTCGGGGGGCTGCCATACAACTTCTTTGCACCAAAATGAATTTCTTGGAAACTGATTACACTACGAGGATGAAAATTACACACTGTTAGTTATATAATGAATCGAGCACTTATATGAAGTTTCAAAATGTTATGGCCCCATTTTCGGGGGGCTGGCATACATCTTCTTTGCACCAATATGAATTTCTTTAAAACTAATTATACTACGAGGATGAAAATTATAAACGATTAGTTATATAATAAATCGAGCACTTATATGGAATTTCAAAATGTTACGGCCCCATTTTCGGGCAGCTGCCATGCCAAGTTGTCAATTCGATAACTGTGAATCTAATGAAGCTACGAGGTTAAAATTAAAACTGGGCAGGTAAAGTAATAGGGCAAGTTAGTTGGCAAAGTTGGACATCACCCGGACCAACTTTCAGGGTTTTTTTTTGTTTTTAAGCAAAAATTATGGTACCTATAATGAATTAAAAATTTAGTTTTTTTTTTGTTATTTTTTTTTAAGCAAAACTTACGATAATAAGTTACCTATATACGTTTTTATATTTTTTTTTTGTAATATTTATAATAGCATAAGGGAAATAAATAACGGTTAGTGGGTATGCACGGGTATCTAAAAGTTGATAAGGGCAACTATAATCTTCCTAGTTTTTTCGTCCCTTCACTCCGCGAGGGATCATAGGGCTTTTATTTGATATCTCCATCTCACCCGGTTTCCTGCTGCTGTTTTTGCATTCTCCCAAGTGAGGCTCCACTGATTCAGCTCACTTATTATGGTGCGCCTCCAGGTGTTATTTGGGCGCCCACGTCTTCTGCTTCCTTGAGGGTTCCACTCCAAGGCCATACGGCTTATGTTGTTCTGATTTTTTCTTAGCGTGTGGCCTATCCACCTCCATTTCTTCTTTCTTAATTGCCTCAGTATGGGTTCCTCTCCTGTAAGTCTCCATAGGTCTTCGTTGCTTATTCTGCTAGGCCAGAATATTCTGCAGACTATGTGCAGACAGCGGTTAATGAAGACTTGTATCTTCTGGACGATGTTGTTGGATATCATCCATGTTTCTTTTCTATACACTAGTACGGTTTTTACGCAACCATTGAAGATCCTTATTTTTGTTTTCTTGGAGATTTGGGTGTTCCTCCATACTGGGTACAACCGTCCGAATGATGCCCTTGCTTTGTTAAATCTGTTGTTGACATCTGCCTCCGCACCAAACTTAACTAATTCATGATTAGTAGTCATTATGCTACCGAGATAGTTCAACTGCTTAATATTATCTGTTATAATTAAGATATATATATACCAAATCAGTTGAAAGTTGAAATTTTTTGTTATTTGTACACAATCACGAGTTACAACATAAAAATAAAATAAAATAGATGTCGGATTATATGGGATGAGGAAAACTGGATGCGATTTTAAGGAGAAAGATGTCAATGTTATTCTTAAATTTATCTGTATCGTACACGCATATATTATCCACTTTAGGGAACACTTCAGATGGGATATGGTTCTATAAACGTGCAGATGTGTACATCACAAACTAAGATTAGTAAAGCAACAAGTATCGAACAGTCAGTAATAGTCGAGCAGTTAATTCCAATTTCAAATAATTATATATGAATATTAATGAATGTATTAAATAAAGTTAAATAAAAATTTATACTTTGAAAACTTTTGTTAAAAAAATTAAAAATATTTAACCACACAAAAATAAAATTTGTATGCAAAGAGCATAAAAAATAGAATTTATAGTTAATCATCGCTACATAGTTGTTATCAAAAGTTTTCAAAAATATATTTTAGTTCTCCAAGTACATTAGACCCAAACAAATATCATACTAAAAAATAAATCATCATGAAATTAATATTATCATTAAAACATTATTTTAAATTAATATTGATATTAATAATAGCATTAATACCAATAATAAAAGGATGCGGTCCAAATGACTATAGAGTTCAGGAGGCAAACGTACAAAATCATATAAACACATATAATTACGGCAGCCCAAAATCTGCAGAACCAGCTAATGTCAATGCAATTGATCCAAGATTTGAAGAAGGTAAACCGATGTTTTTTTAAGAATAATTAAAGTTTCAATCAAATGTGAAATTAAAATAAAAATAAAAATGAAGTTAAAAATTAAAATGTATATTATGAATAAATACAATATTAGTTTTTATTTGTAATATTTGTTAAACAATAAAGGTTTCTTTGATGTGAAAAATTTAGGTTTGTTGAAGGCATTAAAAGATGCGAGGGTCTAATTGAAAAAACAGATAAACATTACTTTAAAAAAGATTCTTATAAGTAAAAATATTTAAAGTCCCAACACTTAAACACTACTCCTATAAAGCAATTTATAATTTGAAGTTGAAAACAAGTTTTTAAGCATAGCCTAAAAAAAAATTGAGGCCATGTTTGGAATTATTTTAAATTTTTCTGAGGTTTAATCTGGCAATAATACTAAGTATGGGGTATTCAAAATATCGTTAAAATAATTTTAATCAACTAGCCAGGAAAATATTAGAAAACCTATGACAAAACTTTCACCAAAAGCTTTTAGTGGTAATTAGTAACAGTTTATTTAAAAATATTTTTTTTAAAATAAAAACTATTTTATTATCAATTCAATCAAATATTCAGGAAAAACCGTTAACAAAAATTAATATTATGTGGGGGTAGATGTTTTAGTTTTTTGAAATTCTAGAACTCAATAATAATAAGTATATAGATTTAAATAGATATACTTATTTTAAAATTTTAAATTATTAAATATTGATGACGAAGTATTAATTTATGAATTTAACTGTTTTAATTTTAACTTTGATGAATTTTTTTTATTTTTGTAATAAATGGATGCCAAAACTAATAAATTTAATATAGCCAATAAACCAACACAGAATTCAAATAGTGGAGGAGGAAATGATAATAATAATAAACCAGTTGAAATCAGAAAACCCATAAAACATAGAACTGTAAAACCAAAAAGAACTAACAAAGGTACAACAGAAAAAGTATTATATTCATGGATGGAACCCATATAATTTTTAGTTAATGTAATATTTTTTAAATAACAATGTTAATTAAATTATTTAATTTTTTTAAATAAAATAGGTTATTTTTTGTTTTTATACATTTGAAATTTAATGGATTATTAAATGTTGATATGATTAAAACTTTAATTCTTTTGAGATTTATCTGTCTAAGAAAGTGTTAATTATGGCGTCGCTTGGCGTTATATTAATTCAAATAACCTCCAACCACTACTCCAACTCACTATAAATATGAGAAGCACAAGTCAAAAAAGATGGAACATCATTGTATCAATGCTTCCAGAATTCTAGCCCATATACCGATCTCGACTATTTGCAACCCCAGATCTTTTTTTGGTTATTAGTAAGTTAAAGTGTAAATTTCACGAAAATAGTAGAATTTTTTTTTTGGCTTAACATCCGTAGGGACGACAGGACGGTCATCGTTTAATCGTCTTAAGAGGTGACGCTGATCATTAATTTTATATTTTAGGAATTACAGGTAGTTTAAAACATTTTAAAGCCCGTATGAACGTATATTCAAAGGATATATACTTAATTTTCAATAACGTTTGTGACGTTTTAAAAGACGAGGGTAAATATAGATTCTAAGGTATGGATCGGAATCGAAAAGTAAATCAATCAAGCTATCTGTGTTCGTTTGTCTGCCCGTATAACAACTAAAGAAGTTAGAATTTTAAAATTTCAAATATTCGTTTTTATGCAAAAGACCCGTGCATACAAAATAGGTCAAGGGTATATTAAAATTTTTTTTTTTTTTTTTTTTTTTTTTACGAGGGAATGGAACGCTCGAAAGCCACCCATTGAAATTTTGCGGTATTTCGTTGGGTACTGTGCAATTTTAACGCACCAAAACCACACCCTTTTTGAACCAAACTTTAGGAAGGAACCTGTGATACAAATGTACAGTTTGGTTACAGGGATGGGATATGAAAGGATTTTGGGATTGTCGGAGGATATTTGGGAATTTTGGATTATGGTGGATGGGGAAAATTTGGAGGGATATTTAGGAGAAAGATGTTAATATTCTTCTTAAATTTATTTAAGTCGTACACATACGAATTACCAACTTTAGGAAACACATTGGACGGAATGTGATTCCATAATCTCGACATGCGCATAACAAACGAATTTCCATAGGCCGTGTTTCGCCATCTTAACAATTCGACGCAGTAGGGATGAGCATCTGTTGCACTCCTTGTTTCACGTTGGAAACTTTGATTGGAGACATTAATTGTTTTATTTCCTTAGAACAGGTGTTCGTCCCCACTAGGTATCTATAAAACAGGGTAAGTGACCAGACTGTACGTCGATGGCTCAGTGGAGTGAGCGTTGAGGTAACACTGGGATCATTTATAAGACGAATAGCTCTGTTTTGCACTTTATCAAGATATCCCAGCGCTGATTGGGGTGCACCAGCCCAGATATGTGCATTATACTCCATTTTTTGTCTAATATATGTTTTATAGATATTGAGGAGATCTAATGGACAGAAGTAAGTTTTACAGCGATACAAAAAACCCAAACACTTAGCTGCATCTTTAGCTATACCAAAAATGTGATTTGACCAAGTCAATTTCTGGTTTAACGCGATGCCCAAAATATTTAAATCTGTTGAGTGCTGCAAAGCTTCTCCCTGAAAAATCAAGTTGGGAATGGAAGTTGCTATTTTTCGCGACATGAGACAGCATTGGGTTTTCTTCGTGTTGAATTGAACACGATTATTTTCACCCCATTTGTGAATTTTTGCTAAATCGTTATTTAGCTCACTGACAGTGAAATTTTTTGCTGTTGTATTAACCTGATGATTAATGTTACAGCGGCTATGAAATTCATAGGAAGCTACAAGGGTGCTGTCATCTGCGAAACTGTAAATTGGATTGGAAGATAAAGATAGAAGATCATTAATGAATATTAAGAAGAGGGTGGGAGAAAGAACAGAACCTTGAGGGACACCAGCGTTCAGTTCAAATTTGTCAGATGATAAACCATCGACCAGAACTCGAATCGTGCGATTCGAAAGGAAATCTCCAATCCATTTGAGAAAGACTCTACCTAACCCTATAGCTCTGCATTTTGCTAACAAAGCAGCATGCCATACACGGTCGAAAGCTTTAGAAATATCCAGTGCTACCACATCAGATTCACCAGAGTGGTGAAGACTGATATTGAGCTTTTCACAAAGATAAGTCATGAGATCAGCAGTTGAACGACGGGCTCTGAACCCGTATTGTCGATCATGAAGCAAACCTTTATGATCCAGATATTTCAAAAGCTTTTGGTTTATAATTTTTTCCATTACTTTGGAAAGGACCGAAGTTATAGCTATAGGGCGGTAGTTAGAGGGATCGCTTTTGTTACCTTTTATGGAATTGGAAAAACGTGCGCAATCTTCCATTGGGCAGGATGAATACCCGAAGTAAAGGATAAATAGAAGAGGTTGCGTAGAGGTTTTGAAATGGTAGAGTAGGTTTTTTTAAGAACCATCGTTGTGATTCCATCGGGATTGATCCTCCGTTTGAAACATCGATTTGAACATGCTGGGTATAGTGTCAAAGGTATATAGCAGAATGTGAGAAAAGGTCTAGAGTTTTGAAATTGACCCAAAGTAATTTTTAGACAATTTGTAGGGTCCCTTTTGTTTTTGGTTAAGATCGGACCAAGATTTCGGGTAGCTGTCAAACAAACTATTTGAATTAATATGAATTTCTTCAAAACTTACTATACTGGGAGGATGAAAAATATGCAGGTAAAATTATATAATAAGCACTTTAATGAAGTGTAAAAAAGAAGATTAAGGCTCCATTTTCGGAGAGCTGTCATTTGAACAAACATTTTGGAACCAATATAAATTTCTTCAAAACGAATCATACTAGGAGGCTGAAAATTAATATAGTAAGTTACGTTTATCTTTCTGAATAAAAACTAAAAAAAATTAAGAAGTCTATGAATAGTTTTAAAATTCAAAGGTATTTGAAAATTAAAATTAAGTTAAAAATTAAATGTGGTAAAGTATAATTCTTTAACAGTAAAACTCACTCAATAGTAAAAATTCTTAAAAAAAAAAAATAGCCAAGGGCAATATCCAAATCAAAAACCAATCAAAAAATTTGTGGTTTTTTTTAAAGTTTGAATTTTTTTTTTTTTTTTAATTTTCACTTGAAATTGCAGTATCTCAAAAACTTTAACACCAATTCAGGTGAAATAATATGTATAAGAAAGTCAATATTATGCCCTACCATTCTGTAAGATGTTGGTTCCAGTTTATTGTTTTACAAGAAAAATATAACCATTTTAAATAAAATACTACAAAATCCTAGGAAATTTTTGTAATGTATTTTTCGACCACTAGATGGCGCCATCGCCCCATAATAATTAATATTTTCGGAAACTTTGAGATATATAGTACCGTTATGTGATGACGTCATTTTGGTTGTTCATAACCCCTCTCCGGAAGTATATCCAAATATTTTACCAGAGAAACCACATTTAAAACCAAAAGTGAATCAATCTAACAAATTCAAAACTTGACATGTGTAAATTTATTTGACATATGTGTCAAGTTTTCATTTAAAACAAAAGTAACCATAAAATATATTAATATTCAAATTTTACTTTGTTTTAAATAATAAAACATACAGAAGTTTAGTTATATTTTTAGTTTTACAGACACTTTCACACAAATTGAGTCTTCAGTTGAAAAGTTTCGAAAAAAGCTATATTACAATGTTAAAGAGGTTTTTTATAATAATAAGTATTTTAGTTGCAGTAACTATTGAAACAACCAGCGGATGTCGGAATTTTGATGGGGATGTTCATATAGATGATGCAAAAATAAATACTTATGAACAAAGTGGACCAAATTTTCATTATAAAAGTTATCATGCAGTTGCATATGGTCGTCTTGTACCCAAACAAGGCTAAGTTATTTTTTAGCCTTATTCAATAAATTTTGAAAAAAATAAATAAAAAAAACATAAAAATATTATTAGTTTGACTATATAATTTATATCGAGCACAAGTACTGAAGAAGTCTGCATGTCGTAGACGAATTTCTCGTATCTGCAAAAATAAAAATTTTTAGTGAAATTAAAAAAAAAACTACTCGATTTTTTATTTACTTTTTTAAATTGTTTATTAGTTAATTTTTATTAATTATTCTCTTTAAGTTAACAGATTAATTTTTTTCCAAAAGTTGATTTAAACTTAAATTAATTTGTTTTACTATTTAAACTTAAATTAATTTGTTATATTCTTTCTTACAACAGATAGAATATAAAATACTATATTGTAAATCTATATTTCTTAAAACAAAACTAAAATTTAATTTTTTGTTTTTTGAAGTTCTCAAAGATTTCTTAAATGAAATAAAACGAGGAAGAGGAAGTAGTAGAGTAGACTGTGTCAACTATGGTTAATTACTTTTGCCAAAATTTCAAACACCCAGCTTCAATAGGTACAGAGTAATACTAATATACAAAAAGAAGTTTTATGGCAGCTACCCGAACCCATGGACCAAAATATCTGGATTTAAAAGCGATGACGGCTATTGCAAAAAAACGAATTTGGGAAAATTTCAAGATCCTAGCTCCTTTAGTTTTTGAGTTATCATGCGGACGGACGTACATGCATAGCTAAATCGATTTATTTTTCGATTCTGATCCGATCCATACACTTGAGTCTATATCTACCCCTCCTCCTTCTCTGCGTCACAAACGTAATGTCAAATTTATTATACCCTTTGACTATATAGTCATACGGGTATAAAGATACGAATCGGCTGAATGATTTTTAATTATGAATGATTTAAATATGTTGTACCTACGCATTCATAATTGAGGGTTTATCTTCTTAAATTGAAGGCAGATATCTTGCAAATCTAATTGTGTTAAATTATTTTGAAAGCAATTACCCAACAAACCTTTAGAAATAAACCCTAAAAATGTTTTAAAAATAACTGCCTTCAAAGTAATTTCATCAACTCTTTAAGATTCGGTTTTCATAATAATATTCCAACTTTTTATTAGCTGTTATATTACTTTTATCAACTGTTATATATAGTTTAAGAGTTAGAAAATTTTAATTCCGAATATTATATACGTTTTTTACTAGGTTGGGATAATACTAGGATAATTTATTAACACAAATTTATCGAACTTAATTTTAAAAAGTACGTAATTGAATAAAAAAAAAAATATTAATTGATATTAAAAAAATATTTCACCAAGAAGGGATTTGAACTAACGGTTCCAAAATTTTATCAAATTCAAAACATAAAAAAGGTAGACTAAATAACTTATTCATCTTCAAATGCTTAAGATACAACAACATATAAGTTTTTTTTTTTTTTTGTACATTACTAGAATTGAAGCATAGTCTACCTAATACAAAATGTAACGGTTACCCTTTTATTTAAGAAAATGGTATTGATATACAATATATGTATGTATGTGTAATGTATGTAATTAAAATAGAAATAGTTCACAATTAGAAAAAGTTCTTCTTTCAATTAACCTTCCGTCATTCTGTGACGGTCCATTAGCTAGTATAAAATACTAGAATGTAACTAAATCTAGTATTAAATTTTTGCAGTTCTTTAAAATTTCAAAAATGAAAGATATCTTGCAAATCTAATTGTGTTAAATTATTTTGAAAGCAATTACCCAACAAACCTTTAGAAATAAACCCTAAAAATGTTTTAAAAATAACTGCCTTCAAAGTAATTTCATCAACTCTTTAAGATTCGGTTTTCATAATAATATTCCAACTTTTTATTAGCTGTTATATTACTTTTATCAACTGTTATATATAGTTTAAGAGTTAGAAAATTTTAATTCCGAATATTATATACGTTTTTTACTAGGTTGGAATTGGAATTTTGTATAAAAATCCTTTTAAAATCACGTATTCATCAGCTTCTTACGATAAACCAACTAAATCCATATTTCCAAAATCCAAATAAGACAAAATCTCTATAAATTCTTAAAAATTTCTAATTCCCAAAGTTTTAATTTGAAAAATCGAAAATCCTAAAATACAAATTTGAAAAATTTAAAATTTAAAAATTGAAAATTGGAAAAATACAAATTCTTATAGTTCAAATTCATAAATCCAGAATTCAAAAATCTAACATAAAACATAAAATAAATGTTCAATGAACGGTTAATTCATTTAGCCTGAATTTGAATTTTAAGAATTGGGATTATAATAATTTACATAATTTACATTTAATCAGTTTCATTTTTTCTTTCTCCTATGTATGTAAGTATTTGTAAATTAATCAAAATGGCTTCTTTTTGGGTGAGTTCAATATAAACCACTTAATAGTGTAAAATTATACTACTTTTGGAGACTGGAGTTCTTTGAACGAGGAACAAATTTTGTAAACTTCCTAAAAAAAAGGGGCAATATCCTATATATACGAACAAAAAAATTTTTTTGATTCTTACTTTCAGCTTTTGTGTTATTTCCCGCAAATATTATTATGCAGCACTCTCCATTTAATATTAAAAAAAAGAAACCACATTTAAAACCGAAAGCGAATCCAACTACCAAATTCAAAATTTGACATGTATAAAGTTTTGATTAAAAACAAAATTAACCATAAAATATATTAATATTCAAAATAAGTTAATTTAATTTTAAATAAATGAATACCGTTTTTTGATTGCCTAATTATAATACAAGTTTAGTTAATTTTTTTTAGTTTTACAGAGACTTTCGCACTTATTAAGTCTTTAGCTGAAAAGTTTAAAAAAATAAAAAATTATAACAATGTTAAAGAAGATATTTGTAATTATAAGCATTTTAGTTTTAGCAACTATTCAAACAACCAGCGGATGTCGTGGATATAATGGAGATGTTCATGTAGATCATTTACAAGTAAGACATCAACAACATACTGGACCATGTGGTCATTATTCACATTATCGTGTTATGGCACGTGGTCGTCTTGTACCCCATCATGGCTGAGTTATTTTTTAGCCTTATACAATTAATATTTGTAAAATAAAAATAAAAAAATATATAAAATATTATTAACTTGACTATACACACAAGTACTGAAGAAGTCTACATGGCGTAGACGAAATTCTTGTAATTGCAAAAATAAAAATTTTTAGTGAAACTAAAAAAAAGAACTACTTGATTTTTTATTTAATTTTTATTATGTATTCTCTTTAGGTTTACAGGTTAATTTTTTTCCAAAAGTTAGTTTAAATAAAATATTTAAATTTAAATTAATTAGTTATAGAATTATTATTAATATATATTTGTCTAGAATGAGGTGTAACAAAGCATTCAATTAAATGTGTTTTGTTGAATGTGTTAAATTAAAAAAAAATAAAATATTAATGTGTTGTTGAATGTGTTCTATTTTAGAAAATAAAATATCATAAATTATCATAAACAGGCCAAAAAATATTTTATTAATTTATAAAATAAAAAAAAATTTTTCTATGAATTTAAATTATTTAAAATCTTAATTAGTTCATTTACATTTTTAAAACTTACAGAACATTTTCTGGAAATTTTATATAAATAGTAAAAAATTCTTTAAATAAAAATTAAGAAGACTATGCTTCACAGGAACATTGTGTAGTAAGTCTTAATTATTTTCAGTGAAAATCTGAAAATAAGGTGAAGAGCCAATGTATGCTTTGTTGCATTGCTTGGTTTGCTTGCTTTGAAAAGTAAATAAACCAAGCAATGCAATCAAAGTAATTTCAAAGTTTCCCTCATCTCTCTCTCTCATACCCTGCATCTTTCACTCATAATTCTCTAATAAGTTAGAAGTAGTGTAGAGATTGGCAAAGTGACTTCGGGTCGGGTCCGGGTGTACAATACCTGAGTTCGATTCACAATAATTGAAGCCAAACAATATAAATTTTTTTTAACTTAATTAGGTTTTAAAAAATATGCCGAATAAAATTTATAATTTGCATTTGATAATGCAAAATTCAATTCAAAAATCATAATAATTATTTGTGAGGAACAAACAAGTATTCCGTTTTGAATCTAAACAAAGGTTGTGAAACAATATAGCTATGTATAGCAATATTTTTTTAAAATATGTACATATACAAAAGACTAATAGATAGAGAAATAAATCATTATTGAAACAAAATAAATCTATATCACATCTTTTATTAACACAAATTTATCGAACTTAATTTTAAAAAGTACGTAATTGAATAAAAAAAAAAATATTAATTGATATTAAAAAAATATTTCACCAAGAAGGGATTTGAACTAACGGTTCCAAAATTTTATCAAATTCAAAACATAAAAAAGGTAGACTAAATAACTTATTCATCTTCAAATGCTTAAGATACAACAACATATAAGTTTTTTTTTTTTTTGTACATTACTAGAATTGAAGCATAGTCTACCTAATACAAAATGTAACGGTTACCCTTTTATTTAAGAAAATGGTATTGATATACAATATATGTATGTATGTGTAATGTATGTAATTAAAATAGAAATAGTTCACAATTAGAAAAAGTTCTTCTTTCAATTAACCTTCCGTCATTCTGTGACGGTCCATTAGCTAGTATAAAATACTAGAATGTAACTAAATCTAGTATTAAATTTTTGCAGTTCTTTAAAATTTCAAAAATGGAATAAAAAGATACGACTCGACTAAATGATTTTTGTAATTAGTTCAATTGTTGATGGAAAATCCTTGTGTCCCGGTTATTCCTTTTTTTATATTACAAAAATATATTGTACCTACTCATTCATAATTGAGGGTTTATCCTCTTAATTTGAAAGCCTAATTACATTAAATTACTTTAAAAGCAGTTATCCAACAATCCTATAGTAATAGACCCTTAAAGGTTTTCAAAATAACTCACTTCAAAGTAATGTAGTTAACTGTTTAAGATTTATTGAAGTAATGAGTTTCTTATAATATTCCAACTTTTTATTATCTGCTATATATATAGTTTAAGAGTTAGAAAATTTTAATTCCGAATATTATATACGTTTTTAACTAGGTTAAACTGTAACTTTTGTATAAAAATCCTTTTAAAATCAATTGTTCATCAGTTTCCTATGGTAAACCAACTTAATCCATATTTCCAAAATCTAAATGAGATAAAGTCTTTATAATTTCATAGTTCCCAAAATTCAAATTTCAAAAACCCAAAATCCAAAATTACAAATTTTCAAAAATTTCAAAATTGAAGTTTGAAAAATCCTAGATTTTAAAATTTTAAAATTTGAAAATTGAAATTTGAAAAATCCATAAATCCAGAATTATTCAAAAATTTAACATAAAACATAAAAAAACGAAAAGTGAATTTGAATTTTAGGAATTTTGTTTAGATTTTTTAAACTTTGGATTTTAGGAATTTGATTTTTAGAAATTTGGATTTTGAGAATTTGAATTTTTCGGAATTTAGGATTTTGGAAATTTGATTTTTGAAAATTTTGGATTATAGGAATGTGGATTTTGGGAATTGAGATTTGTAAATTTGAATTTTGGAATTAGATATTTCATCATAGTTTCCGAAGTGGGTTTACATTTGATCATCCACTACATGTGCACCATAAAATGTTCAATTAATTTATAATCATATTATCAATTTGATTTAAAGACCCCATAAAATGACAAATTTATACACAGACCCGAGGAAGTTAATATAAAAGAATATATAAAGTGAAAATTGAAAAAGTTCGATAAATTAATCAATCCTGTACTTGACTTATTACGATAAAGGGTTTCGACAAAATTTAACTGCACATTAAATGGCAAATTTTTACACATAAAATTTACACATATTCGAATGAAAAAATACAGGGCCAGGATTACGAGAAATGACAGAGGTTAGACAAATACAACTGTTGGAACAGGTTATATATAGCTGCATATATTAATCATTTACCATTTTAAAAAAAATATTTGAATATAGAAAATAATTATTTTTGGATTTTTTTTAATAACCAATAAACCAAAATCGTAAAATATCGAAAATATATATATATTGTATGAAACAACAGTTTATAAATAGGTTTAATCAGTACCGCAAACAAAATTTGTATTCAAAACTCATCTATTTAAAATTAAATTAAAAAAATTTATTTTAATTAAAATAAAAATTGAAATAAATAGTTTATATAATTCAATATTTAAAATTTAATATTATAGTAATATCAAAACTTTGCAAGTCAAAAGGTCTTCGGAAAATATCAAAACTTATTGGAAAAAAAAATGAATTCAGGAAAAATTATAAAATTAATTTTCATTTTAATAGGAGCATTAATTCCAATAATAAACGGATGCAATAATGGAGATATTATTGTACATAGAGCAACAATGACCAATCATGTTATGGGCAAAAGAGCTGTTGGGAAATTTCCAAAAACAAAATTGTTAAATTAAAATATTTAAAATTCAATACAGAAAATAATGTAATATTATAATTTACAAAATTAATTTGATTTGAAAATTTAAATAAAATAAATTTAATTATGAACTAATAAATATTTGTTTCATTTATATTATAATATACAAGTTAAGATTTTCATATAATGATTTCAAAGTTCTACAGGATGAAAATGTTATAGATCCAAGTATGTATGTATATTCAAAATTTTTTGAAAATTTGTTTTTGAAATAGCACGAGTCATGATCTAATCAATGAAGACTCATACTGCAACAAACTATTATAAACGTTG
Organism: Dolichopus griseipennis; assembly: GCA_963082915.1. Taxonomy (NCBI): domain Eukaryota; kingdom Metazoa; phylum Arthropoda; class Insecta; order Diptera; family Dolichopodidae; genus Dolichopus; species Dolichopus griseipennis. The sequence continues at coordinate 339,620,266 of OY720441.1, read as the reverse complement.
ATGTCATTCCTGGTTTTTATTTTATTTTTTACTGTTTATACCCGTATGGCGAGTTAGATATGTATGTACGTCCGTCGCTAACTCAAAAAAATAAAGCAGCTTAGGATTTTGAAATTTTCACAAAGTCGTTTCTTTGCAACAGCCGTTATCGCTATTGAAATCAACCCATTTAGGTTCACGGGTTAGAGTACCTTCCTATACCTTTTGCAGCTGAGTGTCTGAAATTTTGGCAAAAATTGTTTAGTTTTATGGCCGAAGTTTTAGCTGCCATACAACTTCTTCTTTTATATGAGCATTACTCTGTACCTATTGAAGCTATGTGTCTGAAATTTTGGCAAAAATGTTTTAGTGGGTTCAAGTAGCTGCCATGAAACTTCTTATAAAGCTGCTTGTCCGAAATTTTGCCAAAAATTGTTTAGTTTTATGGCCGAAGTTTCTGCAAAATTTGGTTGGTCTCCTGCAGTGGGTTCGAGTAGTTGCCATACAACTTCACACTTCACATGAGCATTACTTTAAACAAAATAAAGCTGGATGTTTGAAATTTTGTCAATGGTAGTTAATTTTAATGACCAACGTCTGAATAAAATATGGTCGGTATATTGGAAGAGGTTCGAAGAGTAGCCTTTCAACTTATATTTTCTTTTGTTCATAACTGAAAGCCTAATAAGTTGTGTATTTAAAATTTTGCAAAAAGTAATTAACCAGACGATATAATGTTTATATTACGGTCATAAGGGTATCCCATAGTTAACACAGTTGCACTCTTCCTCTTTTTTTAATACGTATAATATGATATAAAATTTTTTTTTAATAATCTGAGGATAGTATTTGTGACTTCCTAAACATTTCATAACCATTGTAACATCAATCATCAGAATAATATACTCTCCTATTTCATATCTTCCCTAAAACTTGAAAATATATTTGTATACAAAAACTCTATAGTTCAACAATATAAGAAGTGGAGAGAATGGGTTGTTTAAAGTGCTATATACCAACAGCTTCCCGTAAACCCTGAAATACTTTAAACGTTTTCCATCCTTCTCCGGGCTCACGGACTTTATTTTTAATAAAACATAAGAGTTATTTGATATATATATGTATATGTATAAAAAATTCTGATTTTCAAATGATAAAATTTTTAATTCCACAGTATTGCCTAATATATTTTATTTATTTATTTACTTATTTATTTATTATTAGTACCAGAAAATAGTAAATATTTCCTAATATTATTGCCTTTGTCAATTTGACATTTGGACTTCTTACATTAAATACTTTCTATTAATATATAATTAAAATATTATTAAGACAATGGAGTTGACTCTATTAACAAACTTAAGTCAAAAAATTCTTTAGAATTATTAATATGTTCAATGATTTTACTCAAGAGAATTGATTTTTAAAGGCTGATTAACTTTAGAAAGATATATTCAAGAAATTGTTATATTATATGCAGTAAATTTTACTAAAATTAAAATTTATATATTTATAACTTTTAATAAAAATTAAACTTTAAATGGAAAAGCTCCCAAAATGAATGTTATAATTAAAAATTAAAAGGTAACAATGACATATAATTTATGGTTGTCAAAACTAAGCTATTAAATTTTGACATAAGTGTCTGCCAGGAGATGTCGCTTGCAAAATATGCAGGTCAAATAGGATTAACTAACCTTTGTTGTCGAGTTATTAATTAAAATTTTTTGGATTTACTAAATCACACAGAAATTATTTTTCAATTTTATTGTTACAGAATTATTAAAATAATAATTTAAAAATTTAGTAATTGTTTAATTAAAAATTTTAGTGACATTTTTAACTGAATTTCTTTAGAACGGCAAATCGCTTAATGGTATAGAAGTTAGAATGTTAATCAAAATGTCTCGGTTCGAATCCAGAACCCAAGTCACTAATCCACAAGTACAAAAGTTAATTAATTTTGAGTATATTTTCAAGAATGTACCTTGGGAAATAATTTATTTTTAGAATTTTGGCATTAATGCATATGAACTAAACCCCAAAAATACGAAAAACAGTTCTGGGGATTAGTTAATTTTTTCCAACATACCAAAAAAATGTGTAATGGAGTTTAACGCATGATCTTGGCACCAAATTCATATCAGCACATTTGAATCAAGCCAGAAAAATGAGTAATCACGCTTTTATATATAGGAGGAACACTAATAACTGAAATGTCATTTTCATTTTCAAAAAAATGCGTTCTAGTTACACCTTTATACCAGAAACAAAACTGTCAATTTTCTGTTTAATGTAACGTGTTTCATGAAGAGCATTTGAACATGCGAGCTCCATTACCGAAGGTCACGTTTTCATGAAATAACTTTTATCTATTTTTTTATACGCTACGCAACTAATAATTTTGTTTCAAAATACAATAAAATGTGAAATTTTGTAAGGAATCTGACATTTAAGAAATAAATAGTTATTAATTTGATGACCTTACTATTTTATGTGATGAGAACCAACAGCAATATATACAAAATATTAATTTAAAAAATTTGAAAACTGTTAAACGGGACGTATATACTCAGAAGAATACAGTTAGTTTTTAGGAGGTTGTAAATAGGCTTTTTGTAGTATTATATTTTACCAAGCAAATTTAAATACAAACTTTTGATCAAAATCAAATCAAAAGAGCACGGGTATATTAAAATTATTTCTCCGTTTGCAACGCATCGATCTAGACGAGCTAGATATTGTCTCAAAGGTACGTATCGGATCAGCATCGAAAGGTAAATCGATATAGGTACGTGTGTCCGTTCGTTTTCGGAAAACGAAAAAAACGAACCAAAAGATGATTGAGGTCGAGATCCGAGAGAGAAAATGGCGATGGATCGGACATACCTTGAGGAAGCCAGAAGAAAACATTGAAAGGCAAAGTTTTGAGTGGAATTCACAAGGCAGACGACGAGTGGGTAGACCAAGGAAAACATGGAGAAGTACTGTTTTGAAAGAGGCAGAAGCACAATGCAAAACGTGGTTACAGCTAAAAGGAATTGCTAAGGATCGTGAACGGTGGAGAGGATTTGTTGACGCCCTATGCCCCAGGATCCTCTAGGATCCACTAAGTAAGTAAGTACGTGTGTCCGCCCGTCCGTGTGTCAACACGATAACTCAAATCTAAAGGAGCTGGAGTTTTGAAACTTACAGAAAGTAATTTTTAGACAATTTGTAGGTTCCCTATTGTTTTTGGTTAAAATTGGACGAAGGCTTCGGCTAGCTGCCATAGAGATTTTTTGAACTGATATGAATATCTTCAAAATTAATACTAAATAGAAACTAAATAGAAAAACAAACAATATGTAGGTAAATTATTAATCGCTTAATAGTGTAGTAGTTAGGACGTCGGACTGTTAATCAAAATGTTTCGTTTGGAATCCAGGTCGGCGCATATATAATTTTTTTTATATAAGAATTTCTTATTTATTTTATACAACAGAGATATGCACGGGTATCTAAAAGTTGACAAGGGCAACAATAATATTCCTTAATATAAAATATCATTTGAATTATTTATTCATTAGAAGAATTCTGAATATACTTTAAAAGTTTGTATTTTAATTTTAAGAAACCAACCAAATTAGCATTAAATTTTATGTGCTTTAAAAATTATAAAGTGTTGTGTAAAGCGTTGTTTTAAATATTAATTAAAATTTTATACAACGCTTTGCTAAATTTAAAATTTTGAAATTTTAAATTTTAAATTAAGCGGTTTTTTTTCAAAATTTTGAATATGTTGAATTCATTTAAAAGAAATTTCAAAATAATTTTAATTTAAAAATTGAATTAAAATTTAACCACATACATAGTAATATTAATTTAATCAAATTTTTCAAATTTAATTAAAATTTAAATTCTTTTAATATTAAATGAAATCTTTTATATAAATGCAAAATAAATTCAAAATATTTTTCAGTTGTAGAAAAATTTATTGCCAAATAAGGGTTCAAAACTTAATTTCATCAAAATGAAATTTATATTTTCCCAAAATTTTTTCAATTTAATTTTTATATTAATATCAACCTTAATTTCTACAATAAGTGGATACAAATATGGTGCAGAAAATTCAATTTCAAATAATGGTGGCAATAACTTGATTTCCAATAACAGATTTCATGTAACGAATTATCGAGGAAATTCAAATGTTAACAATGCTCAAGCTAGTGTTTCTGTGAATAATGGATTTGTACCTAATGGATATACACCAAATAATTACAATAATATGAACGAACATAATAATTATTTTCATAAATATTATCATGGATACAATTCATATGCCAACACCCAACATAATTTAGGAAAACCACAAAATATAGATGGACCAATTCCAAACAATTTAGAACAAAGTAAACCGGATCCAGTTAATTCGGAAGGAAATGCAGATGAACAAAATAAACCGGATCCAGTGAACACAGAAGGAAATGCAGATGAACAAAAAGAACCGGACCCAGTAAACACCGAAGAAACTGCAGATGATCTAAATAAACCGGATCCAGTAAACACAGAAGGAAATGCAGATGATCAAAATAAACCAGATCCAGTAAACACAGAAGGAAATGCAGATGATGAAAATAAACCGGATCCAGTAAACACAGAAGGAAATGCAGATCATCAAAATAAACCAGATCCAATAAACACCGAAGGAAATGCAGATGATGAAAATAAACCGGATCCAGTAAACATCGAAGGAAATGCAGATGATCTAAATAAACCGGATCCAGTAAACACCGAAGGAAATGCAGATGATCAAAATGAACAGGACTCAGTAAACACCGAAGAAACTGCAGATGATCTAAATAAACCGGATCCAGTAAACACAGAAGGAAATGCAGATGATCAAAATAAACCAGATCCAGTAAACACAGAAGGAAATGCAGATGATCAAAATGAACAGGACCCAATTAATACAGAAGGAAATAAAGATGAGCAAAATGGACCGTTTGTATATCCAACTCAATATATTCCAGGTTATTTCAATGGCAATAATTTTGTAAATAATAACCACCAATATCATGTATATAGTCAACATCAAAGTCAATTTAAGCCGATAGGTAATGGATTTGCCCGTACACAGTCATGGAACTCAAACAATAACAATTTTGTTCATCAACATCGTCAGTCATGGAACTCAAACAATAATCAATTTGCCCAACGAAACCAACAGTCATGGAACTCAAACACTAATAATTTTGTACATCAACAACGTGCGCAATGGAACTCAGGAAGCAACAGATTTGTTCAGCAACATCAATTCTAATCGTTAATAGAAGAAAGATATAAATTTGAGGCTTTTAACCAATCAATATAAAAATTTATTAAAAATGTGAAATTAAATGTAAAGTTATTTAATTTGACATCTTTTGTATTTAATTAATCATTTGAAACTTTTCTAATAATTAAAAATAAAATAAATATTTATTTCTAATTCATTATTCAGAAGAAGAAAAAGATTCCGAAAAGGAGCTAAGTCGAATCAAAACTTTAACTGGAGTTCGAACTCCAATTTCTCGAAGAAATAGTCCGCACTCTAAACACTGTACTACCCAGTCGTATTAAAAATCTGTTATTAAAACTAGATTATTTCCTTTTTCCAGAATCTTCTAAACTATATTTTGATTCTAAATCAGAGTATTCTAATTTTTCAGATTATTTTATACAACTACTAGAAGATTCTGAATTAAAAGAGACTTAAAAGTTACATTAAAAATCTTTTGCAAAATTAAATATCTTAATACTTTGTATTTGAGGCAGTTTGATCAGTCACCAGTTGATGAGTTTATAAAACACAGTTTGATATTTATTTTGCTAATTAATTTGATGATATTGATTATTGCAATTCATCAAGGAAAATCCAATGAATTCACTCTCTTTATAATAAAAGTTAATACTAAAACAATAGTTATTATAACCGCAAAATAATTTTAAGTTAAAGTCATAATTCATTTTTATCAACGTCAATCAACTTTATTTTAGAAAAATTTTCATTATAGTAAATGTTCAGTTCGAATTGAAAGTCATTATTATATTGTTGTGTACTGAAGATAGCTTGCAAAAAACAACTTTGGTCAGAATGAAATTAATATTAGCACAATCTATTTTATTGTTGGCAATTACAATAATTCCTAAAATAAGTGGATGCAACTGTGGATCAAATTTAATATTAAATAATGCTGGAAATAATGTAATTGTGCGAAGTAGAACAATTTCAGGACGTAATCGAAATCATATATTACTGGATAGGAATAATTATTTTCTAAGAAATCCTCCACCTTATACGATTGTAAGACCTTATAATTTTTTATGGAAACCTTCGAGACCAGTAGTTACACGGGTTTTAATTAAACCAATAAATGGAATACCAAGTCCACCTAGAATAGATCAAAATTTTTCAGTAATTAAAGAATCTAGTAGACCTACAGAATCTAGCAGACCTACAGAATCTAGTAGGCCAACAATCAATGAAAATACTACTAATAATTTTGAAACAATAACAGAAACGAGTACATCGTTACAAGATATTTCAAATATTTCAGAAAATAATACACTTGTAAGGGAGGAAAATATTTCAACGATAGCCGACACAACAATATTACCAATTACAGAAACTGCAATTGTACAAGATGAAGTAATTTCAGAAAAAAATCCATTTCCAGAAAATGAAAACACTGATATAAATATAGATGGGAATTATTTGGCGAAAACTTCAGAAAATACAAATTTATATGAAGATAAATTTGATGAGGACTGTTTTCAAGGCGATATAGATGATGAGTGATTATTTGAATAATATTATTAAAATATAATTTTATATTAATTTACTGTAAATTGTTTAATTTAAATTAAAAAAAGTGTTTCAGAAGTTTTAATATGAAAATTTATATTATTGGAAAGACTATGAAGTTTGTCATACTCTGAACTATGAAGTTTCCTACCATACGTAGGTATGTAAATGTAAGGTTATGTATAATTGTTAGGTTTGGCAATTTAGGATTAGAAGCTCATTTAATGTGCGGTAAATTCTTGATTTCTAGAGTTAAAATAATAAAAGGGTTTACAAAATTTTCATGGTTGAACGCCTCTTGTATTTTGTGTCATATTATAAACGAAACTAAACGTATGAAAGTTCTTATTCAAAATTGAAAACAGATAAGATACCAGATGAAAAAAAAATTAATCGACAAATAATTTTTTTTTGTTGCCCCAAAATTCTGTAATTTTGTTTAATTACGTAACTATTGAGGTGAAAGTGGGCCTCATTACTTATTATTAGTTTGTGAATAAACTCGTTGTTTTCTAGGCTTAACTCTTGAAAACGACTATAACTTTATTGAATTCATATTTATGCTTGATTTGATTTTGACTAGGAAATCAATTGAATCTTATATTATGTGGGTGAAATTTATGTAAAATTAATTCCAAAGACGGTCTTGATGTCACAAACTGCTGCGAACGTTGCATAGTGGAAGTTGTGTGGTTTCCTCAATACTTGCTTGCATGCGAGCAATGTTCACATCACAGTTGGTGCGAAGGTGCAATTCGAACATGAAAGAAATTTTGGTATGATAAATGCTGACTTTCAAAATAAAATTATTTTATTTTTACATATGGGAGTTGGCTTTGGTTCTTTGCTGAGTCTTTCCACCATGAATTTCCTAAATTTTTCAAAGTTAATTCTGAAAAAGACACTTGTAGATTCAGATCAGATCCATTCAATTATTATAGGGATCCATACAATTGAGTCTTCATATCTATTTCATCTCCATTATAGCGTCAAAAATGAAATTCTAAATTATTTACACCTTTAAGTGTCGATGTTGTTTTAAAGGTGTGGATGTAGGTGACGTCTTTCAATGACTCATTAATTTTTTTTTTTTAATTATTTGCAAATTTCGTTTTTTTATTTACAAATTTTTGCGACCTCAAAAATTAAATCAATTTTTTTTTTTTAATTCATTTAGAATTATAATGAATTATTTAAATTATCCAGACATAAGTTGTATTTTTATACTAATACAATTTTTTAAGTTAGTTAAATAAAAAGCTTTAAAAATTAAAATTTATTTAAAAACGAGGAAGAGTGTAGTAGAGTAGACTGTGTCAATTCTGGAATACCCGTATGACCGTTATATAAACATTATATCATCCGGTTTATTACTTTTGCCAAAATTTCAAATATACAGCTTTATTAGGTGTAGTGGAATGCTCATATAAAAGAAGGAGTTGTATGGAAGCTACTCGAATCCTCTGCGGAAGACCAACCAAATTTTGCAGAAACTTTGGCCATTATACTAAACTATTTTTGGCAAAATTCAGGCACCTAACTTTAATAGGTATAAAGTAGTACTCATATAAAATAAGAAGTTGCATGGCAGCTACTCCATACCTTTGCAGTAGACCAACCAAATTTTGTAGTAACTTTGGCCATTATACTAAACTATTTTTGGCTAAATTTCAGACACCTAACTTTAATAGGTATAGAGTAGTGCTCATATAAAATAAGAAGTTACATGTACTCGAACTCACCGCAGCAGACCAACCAAATTTTGCAGAAACTTTGGCAATATACTTTTGGCAAAATTTCAGACACGCAGACTGAATGTTTGAAATTTTTCTAAAGTAATTAACCGGACGATATATTGTTTATATTATGGTCATACGGGTATCCCAGATGAAACATACTCTTCCTCGTTATACCCGTATGACTATTAGGTCTTAAAAAGGTCTTAGGATTTAAAATCATCATCATGCATCATGGTTTGCAAAATTTGGTTGGTCTTCTGCAGTGGGTTCGAGTAGTTACCATACAACTTCATATTTCACATGAGCATTACTTTATACATAATAAAGCTGTTTGTTTGAAATTTTTCCAAAAGTAATTAACCAGATGATATAATGTTTATATTACGGCCGTACGGGTATCCCAGAGTTGACACAGTCTACTCTACTTACTCTTCCTCGATTTCTTATGAAAGAATAGAAATTCGAATCTATTCAGATATAATTTTTCTACATTTTCAATATACACGAATTGTACCTAATATCAATAGAATCTTATTATAGTTAATTTAAAACAAAAAAAAATTTCCAAAATTAATAAATTAAATAATTTCAAAAATATTTCAAAATATTTATAAATAAAAAAAATCCAAACTGATCTTTTAACTTCAAGATCATCTCCAGATCAAATTTAATCGTATCTTTTTTAACTAATTTTAAAAAATTATATTTAATAACTTTTATAATGAATCAACTAGATCTCATTTCGGGGGAAACCTATAATAGTCAAAATGTCTACAGAAAAATTTTTATTTTCACAATCAAAATTAATACAATTATAATTTGACTCCTAAATGTAATAAAAAGTTATATCGGATCTAATAGTGATTCTTTCTTAAAATATTTTATTTCTTTAATATTAATTTAAAAATTAAAAAATTGAACAAAAAATACAATAAAACTTAATTAAAACTAAAAAAAAACTTGATTTGTGCTTTTATCTTTTGCTTATTATATTATGTACCACTTATAAATTCTTAGTTAATTAGTCCAATAACCCGCATTCTGATTTAATATCAATTTCATTAAACTAATTTGATATCTGAATCATTAAAAAATGTACTTTATCCGGTTCTGATTGTTTTTAAAGTTGTGGTTTGTTTTTTTTTTTTTGAAAGGCCAATCATTAGAACTAATGATTGTATTGTTTAATTTGATTTAGAAAAATAAACTAACTAAATGAACTTAAAAACTTTGTTCCGGTACCAGAATTTGAATCGTTGTGGGATTTATGTCGAATTTCAAAATGTTGATTCCCAAATCGAGAATCAACATTTCAACATTTAAAGTTGATTTCCTTAAAATTGATTTATCATTTTTAATAATGGCTTTATTGTTGCATTTTGTATTGGATATTTTTTCTTCAATTCGAAATTATATTCGAAAGTACTTTAATTGATATTTTGCCCAAGTTGGTATATGGGAGTTGACATTTCGTATTAGTCCACATTATAAAATCGACATTTTGAAAATTAACATACATACTCTGAGCCCCATATACCTTTTGAAAAGAGCACATAAGGCCTGCAATAACCCTTTTTTGTCAAATGGTATTAGGTGAAAAGTCTTTTGTATAAAATGGCTTAAGGTCATCTATCATGATTATTATTTAGATCTCTTGGATCAAAATTTACTAAATTTTTTTTAAGCCCTCTAGAGTTTTAGCTTTAGAATTCAATTTTATCTAAAAATTTCCATACATTAAAGTTTGAAAATGAATTCAGTGTTTCAATAGAAGTTAGTTAATTAATTCATTTATTTTTAGGATTGCCCTTTAATTGTTACCTACCAACATTATTATTCTTTTTTTTTTCATAACTTCGATAATAATTAGGTAAATAAATAAAATAAAAATTCTTTAAAAAAAAAAAACCTTCTCACCATTTTTTAAAAATGTTTTTTTTTGTTTTCTGTGCCTAGAGTCCAACTAATAACACTTTTTTAATGAAATCTAATCTACATGACCAATTTACTCTACTCCATTTAAAAAGTCAATATTATTTTATTTATATAACTGGTATTTTAATATTTGAATAGTTTAAAGTTTAAACTAGATTAGAAACAATATATACCTAATATATACCTATATATATAAATGTATAAAAATATATATTTATATATATATATGTAATATCCAATATTGCGCAATCGTATCTAAACAATAAAAAAAAAAAAATACAAACATTACCGTTATAATACTATAAATTGATTGTCTTAAGTCAGGTTTTGCTCTAGATAATATTACCAGTTTATTATTGTATGTATATCTATATTTTAATATATATATATATATATATATATGTAAAATACCTAAGGCTATATGTATATTTTTTTTTTCATAACTATTTTGTTTATTTTTATAAATTAAATTTTAAATTATGTATCTATAGATACATTTTATATATTTAATAAAATATCAATGAAATGAATCAAATATATATACAAGAAAAAATAAAATAAAATTAGAAAAAAAAAAAACATAACAAATCGAATTGAAATGAACGTGCGCGCGCCTTTTTCGAACAAAAGAACTTTAAAAAACAAAAAAATAATAATAGTTATAAAAAAAGTTAGTAATAATAATAATAAAAATAATAGTAAAAAAAATTTAAAAATAAAAAAAAAAATAAAAAATATATTGAAAAATTATAGATAGTAAATAGTTAGTAAATGTAACAAAGTTTAAATTGCAAAAAAAAAAAAAAAAAAACAATAGCTCAGGCCAGGCACACGATATTCTCGTACCACCACCGAACTCGTGTTTTATTATGTTTTACCGTTTTAATTTTTTTTCTCTAAATATTTTCTGTAAGTTTACAATAGTTCACATATGAAAAGAACTATTATTTAATTCTTTAAAATGTTTTTGAATAAAATTAAAGATGGTATTATGAATATGCTAAATGATTTGTAACATTTTTATGATTTGATGATATCTTATATGAATATAGGTTTTATTATTGCTTGCGTTCCTTTATCAGGAGTACAACTACTTTCAGCTACTCCCAACTACACCATCCTTTAAGAAAGAGTAGATGATTCGAGTAGATAATTAAAAAAATTCTAGGGGTTTTAATATAAATTTTTTATAATAGACGGATTTTCATTTATAAATCATATTTTTTATTAAATAACCATTAAGCACTCACTTCTTCAATTTTAAAAAAATTTATTTAAATTATATCAACAATAAACCTAAATTTTTTCACTCTATTTTCAATAATTAAATATATTAAAAATAATAAACTTATCAAATGACAGATTGTTTTAAAATGTCAAATTTATGTATGACAATTGAAATTGTCTTCAACCTATTCTTCAGCTACTTTTTGTACTAAAAGAAGCGCATGCGTTAAAACTTTTAAAATTTGTAAGTTAGTGAAGCGAATTAATTGAATCCCCTTTAAATAAGGTACGAAATATAGAGATATGGAAAAAATCTTCACAAGAAAAAATCCCGAGGACAAAATGCCCATTAAGACAAAATGACAATAAAAAAACATTACTGTTTTCTGCATAGCGGTAATTCGCCTTTTACAGAATATTGATATTATATTTATGTTATTTTACACTTCTTTGGTGAAGGTCTTTTAGAATTTTTTATTTGGGAATATTGTTTTTAGAGATTTTTATTTTGATGATTTTGGCATTAGAAGTTCATGACCGACCCGGAAATATATTATTTATTGTTTTAAATAAATTTTTGATCTCACAAATGATCTTTTAAGTCAAATATTATGAGGAACAATTCTATTAAATTTATATATTCGCCTTTACACTGAATGGTTTTTTACTAACTGCCACCTTGTGTCTTCACTAAACCTAAAGTTCCACCAATCTATATCATAAATATTTTTGTACAAAATCGAGCTCCAGAAATTTTCAAAAGGTTCCTGTAGTCAACGTACTTATCTTCAATGGAACTTTATATTCCTACAAGTCCTATCGTATTTAATGTAACTATATCAAATGATTTTGGGTTTTACAATCTTACAACAAAGTAAATTTTCGTGTATTTGATTTTAGCTTGTGGGCAGTGTTTGTATTTTTTTTTTCTTATAAAATATTAACAATTGTTGGGAGTTTGAATTTGATTTGTTTTGTGTTATTTTTTTAAAGTTTTACTTGTTATGCATTAAAATTGTGTCTCTCCTATGATGACTTTTTTTTTAATACGTATTATGCCATTAAACGTTTAATTGTTAAATTACAACTAACATAATAAAAAATTGTAACTGTTTGTTATTTGAAATAAAGCTTGTTAGAATATAAAAGCAAAAAAAAACAATTAAAATGCTGTTGCCTGTTATTAATCTACAGAATTATTTTATAAAAGGAAAGGGAAGCAAGGTTCAGCAAGGCTTCCGAATTTTCGAAACCCCATTAGTTCGGAATACTTTTCTATTCCATTTGTTAAATGTAAGCTTTTGCTACCCAAAGCCATTGGTCTGATTTTAATAAAAAAACAACATGGAACCTAAAAGTTGTTTTCAATACACTTGGATTAAATACCGAAACTCTAGCTCTTTTAGTTTTCGAGATATCGTGCTGACAGGAAGGATATGGACATACAGAAGAACAAACACGCATTTTGGAAATTGATTTTTCACTACTACTTTAATCACTAACCTTAAATCTATATGAACCACGTCTGAATTTATGCGTTCCAAACGAAGGAGAAATTTTAATTTCAGAATATCGTACAGACAGATGGAAGCATTGACGAACAGAAGAACTGACATACATTTCTAAACTGATTTGTCGAAGTTAATCCAATCCGTACACTGGTATCTATCCATTATGTACAGACCAATGTGCTCCAAACAGAGAAACAATTTCAATACTCCCATGACTCTAAATCGCAAGGGTAAAATACCTTCTAGTTGAAGGTCTTAGAAACGAATCTTTAAATAGTATTTTTGAATATCACAAGATCGCATCCTATCGCAAGATTGAACGTTCCAAAACCCGAGCGATTAAACACTTAACCATAGAATGTATAATAACTTTGAACGTTCCAAGATCCGAGCGGTTAAACACTTAACCGTAAAGGATGTACAATAACTTTGCAAAAGTGGTAACACTGAAATTCTAAAAATCGTTTGATAGCCAGAATTCGCAGTAAAAGAAAAACTTAAAAGAAAAACTCGAAAGAAAAACCAAAAAAAAAATTTATTTTTCTGTCTGATGTCTCGACATGACGACATGATGGCATGCGCGAAATTGTAATTTTTATTTTTTTTTTTATTTTATTTTTTTTTAAATAAGATTTAAATCAAAGATCCTTACAATACACAAATTTACCGTATTAAAGTCACAACAGTGAGTCAACAGTAAAAAAAACAAAAACAAAAAATATAAAAAAAAAATTTACTATAAGATCTTTCAAATGTGATATGGAGATTTAGACTCAATTTATTTTAAAAGGTATACTCTATTGCCCCCACTAGAATTCAAATCTATCTCTGATGCACTTTTGAATGTTGTTAGTGATTCAAAAACTAAAACGTGTGCTTTGAGTGCAAAATATTCAAAACAAACTAAAAAAAAAACTAAATCAGATGGGACGGAAAAAAGTTATATGTATGTACTTTAAATTAGAATTTTAAATTTATTTAATGCAGACTTTTATTAAATTTAAATAAAAAAGGGGGAAAAACGAAAAATATACCGTTATTTTGGAGGGACAACAAGAAAAATAAAAATTTAGATAAATAAATAACTGTGATTTAAGATTTTTGTGTTCTATTTAATAGAAGTTGATTTTAAAACTCTATATTTAAAGTAATATTTTTCTTTTATTTTAGTATAAATCAGCAAACATGTATAAGTTGCAGATTAGAGGCAACAGAGATGTAATATTATATGTATGAAGAAAATTAGGTGTATATACGAAATACCATAAATGTAGTTATGGTTCTACACAGATGTTTGTGAATTCGAACCCTATAAATTATATTCGAAATTATATCTCATCTAATTGTTTTGGCAGCACTTTGGAATAAAATTGCCCACTTCAACATTTACTTTAAAATGGAAAAATTATGTATTCTAGTAATTCTTATATACAGTAATATTTAAGAACTCTGTAGATTAAAGACAGTTGAATTTAAGTTTGAACCAAAATGATTTCTTGTAAAAACTTCCTCTTGTCTTCACAGTTTCCAGTTCCCTCTACAACGCATTCGACTCATTAATACTTAAACTCAAATTTTCTCAAATACAATGGGCAAGCTATTTAAAATATTCTCCATCATTGGTCAGATAACATTAACTTTTCGTGCCAAAGGTTTAGAAAGCACTTACGACCGATTATTATTTAATTCAATTAAAAAAATGAAATTGCTTTGCTGGGCAAGCTATTTAAAATGTTCTCCATCATTGGTCAGATAACATTAACTTTTCGTGCCAAAGGTTTAGAAAGCACTTACGACCGATTATTATTCAATTCAATTAAAAAAATGAAATTGCATCACGAACTCGATTGGCGTATTTGGCAATGAGGGGCTCTAACTGTAAAATAACGGTAAATGCCTCAAATATCATAAGACCTATCTCACAAAATCAATATTTTTATTGAATTTCCATTATGCCAAATTGCAAGTAAATGTACTGTGAGTACTATTCCCAGCCCATTCTCTCTTGTCGTATCTAATAAAATGGTATTTATATGTAACTAGCTAGATTATTCAGATTCACTGGAATAGTTATAGCCCATTCGCTACATATCATTATGCATAAAAAAAAAATTCAGAACTTACGTTATTAGAATTGTTGGTAAGTCCATATTTTTCTTTAAACCAGAAAAATATAAACGAAAACAGTTTAATTTAGAACTGCGTTTTTAGCACATTTTCAAAAAATTTTGTAAAAATGTGCCTATATAGTTTCACTCTGTCCGTCCGTCTGTCCGTCTGTCCGTCTGTCCGTCTGTCTGTCTGTCCGTCTGTCTGTCTGTCCGTATGTTTAAAAAAACTTTTACATCGTTTGAAATAAAGAATAGAAATTTTAACCACGAGTAGGTATTACAAAAAAAATTATTGGAAAAGCCCTATATTCAAATTGGTATAACAAGAGTTCTATTAGGTGTATTTTCAATCTGAAAACGGAAAAATATAGCTGGTGTTATAAACTTTATAAATTTTTAAAAGACAAATGTTTAGGGTTGCCATACGGTACTAAAATTTACCATTATGCAAAACTCAATTTTTGTAAAATTTTTGGCTACACATATTTTCTATACGGGCCAAGCTAGGGTCTTGAAATTTTGGGAGTAGTTAGATCCTTAGAAATAAGTAGAAGTCGGTTAACAAATTTTTTTTGTCACGTCCCCTGTTTTGCAGCTACAAGGGCCCAAAAATTGAAATTTTGCTATTTTTAAACACCTGTAACTTGAATACCTGTTCAAATTTTTTTTTTGTAATTTACAAAATTGAAAGCTCTTTAAATATATTTCAACATGTGTCAAAGGTTTTCTTAATTTTGAAGGGTGACGAAGCTACAGCTTCCGCAAATTTCAAAAAAGCCCTATATTTAAATTAATATAATAAGAGTTCTGTTGTCTACATTTTCAATCTAAAAACGGTAAAAGAGAGCTGCTCTCTTAGGCTTTACAAAAATATATCACTAAAATGAACAGGGTTGCCAGACGGTACTAAAATTTACCATTATGCAAAACTCAATTTTTGCAAAATTTTTGGCCCCACATATCTGTTAAACGGTTTCAGCTGGGGTCTTGAAATTTTGGGAGAAGTTAGAACTTCAGAAATTAGTAGGAGTCGGTTAACAAAATTTTTTTGTCACGTCCCCTGTTTAGCAGCTATAAGAGCTCGAAAATTGAAATTTTGCTATTTTTAAATACCTGTAACTTGAATACCTGTTCAAATTTTTTTTTGTTAATAAACAAAATTTTAAGGTCCAACATTATACTTTAACATATGTTAAAAGATTTTCTTAAATTTAAAAGCGGTTCTTTAAAATGAAGAAAGTGTCTGTCAGTTTTAACCATTTTTGCTTAAATAGTAAAATTCTAAATAAAATTTCAAATTTTGCTAGAATTCACAATTTAATTCCTTGAACCTAAAAAAGTTGGGAGAAGGGGAGTAGTGAGAATTAGATCCTTAAAAAATTGGGCAACCTTCCCCATAGAGGGGCTATTACAACTTAAAAATTAAAAAAATTACGGTTTTTATAAGTAAGTAGTAACTAAGTAGTATATATTTAATAAATTAAACGTTAACATTGATTGCTTCAATATTATATTCCGATAAAATACCCAGTATGAAACACTATATTATTATGAAAATGTGCTTTTTTAAAAACCCTTGGGTTTTTTCATCACTTGTTTTTATTGAAAAACTTTGTCGAATTTTGTATCAAGCCAACATTTTATACTAAATTTTAATTATTGCAACCTAAATATAATTTTTGAAATCAACATCAAAGTTGTAAATTCTAAGGTGTTAAGAACACATCAAAAATTTTTATTTAAAATTTAACCAAGACCAAAGTAATGTACGTAGAACCGATTATAAGACCTAAATGGAATATAGCATGATCAGAAATACTTTACTTCAAATTTTGTTATTACTTAACGACATGTATTCATACATTGTATTTTTTTGATAAAACGAAGATATCAGTTTCTCTAGTATTAAGATAAAGGTTTAATTAAAATTAAATAAATTATGTAAGTATGTATATGTCCGTGATAGAAACTTTATTTTATTAAATTAGAAATTTCATGGACTAAAATAAAATTTTCTAAAATAAAGTTTCAAAACAAAAACCTGTCTTCGAATGTACTACACTAGCTCTTACCACTTGCACTGAACATAATTTTTCGCAGTTGATTGCACTATTTTCGCCACTTTGGTATGTTTCGGACTAAAAAACTTATGACAGTTATAAATTTTAATAGTATTTTTGTGTCAAATTTATTTTGACAACTTCAAAAATATACTTTATTTTAGCATTATTCAGTTACATTTATGATGATTATGGCAATGTTGAATGCATTTTATTTGAAGTTATAACAAACAACGTTTATATACAAATTTTTAAAATGGCGGACAAATAAGAGAAAATTTGTTAATTTGTCCGGCAAGGGAATTCTATAAAAAATATTTATGAAGATATATTAGGGAAGACAGTATTTTAATAAATAAAAAAGTTAAATATATTAAGTTATTGTAAATATATTAACTTATTTGATTTGTAGTACCACACAATAATAAATATTGTATGATAATATTAATGATTTGTCGATTTGACATTTGAACTTATTATTAAATTATGTAATATACACTATATTTTTTTATTAGATATGATCCGACCAGGGTTTGAATCCGAGACTTTTCTTAATTTTCTTTATTTTATTCTTTCAAAAAAATTTAAAAAACATTCAATAATATTAGCTTGTCAATTTATGGTACGAAATACGATCATCTAGTGGGTTAACTGGTTATGAGAACATTAAATATTTGACAGTTAATTTAGTATAAGTGCGATGAATTTCGGACAACATTTCATACTATTCAAAGTTTTTCGAAATTAATTTAGAGCGAATTGTAAGTTGGTCTTGGAGCGGTCTTAGATTAAATAACAATATTTAAAATTGCAACATTTTATTCTTGTGTGCTTGAAAATTATTTTCGAAAAAATTATAACTTACGAATAATGAGATGAATTTGAGGCAGATTTTCTCTTAGACTTACCTAGAAAATAAAAAAAACAAAAATTAAATATTAAAATGCAAAACACAGAAATTCAAAATATTTTATTATAATTTAAAATATATATAGAAAATTTATTTGGTAACAATTGACTGATCAGTTTCAAGTTTAATTCTAAAAAGTGTAATTTCTTATTTCATTAAGGTTTCAATTCCTATAATTATGATTTCAAGATATTCTAGATGTCAAAGCTAATTTAAATATTTGGAATTAATCTTTTAGTTTTAAATATTTAATATACTAGGATTAACTTTAAGATTTTCAATATAAATACATATTTAGAAATAACGTGCTGTATTAACTATATATTGTGGAGGTTCCAAAATACAAAAAACAAAGGCTGTGTGACTCTGGTTTTAAACATTGACATGGAAATCGTATTTTAATGCTTAGTTAAAAGTTAAAGATGAAGTATAGTCAATTAAAACCCAAATTGAAAAGTTGGAAAAAAAAGAAATAAAGTATTAGTTGTAATTCAAAAAATATTATTTAAAAAAATCGTAATAAAGCATTTTAGCATACTAGAAAAATATTAACGTACAATGCTTCAATATTGAAAGAAAATTAAACTAAAGTTTACGAGTAGAACTAAGGGCAGTAGGGCACTGCCCTAATTTAAGTATCAAGAGTATCAAATATCTAATTGGAAATTAGTTTAAAAAAAATGAATTTATCTGGCAACACTGATGTGTATCGTACTTCTAAAATCAGTTTTAGTAAAGTATCGAATAACAATTTAGAAATGGATTTAACTTGTAATTTAAAATTTAAAACTTAAATTATAATTTATCTGGCAACAATGATATTTATAAGAGTATTGCACTTTTATTAACAATTTAAAGTTTTTAAAATGTAAATGCTATGGAAAAAAATTCAATTTTCAATCAGATTCTTGACATTACTGACACCTGGTTAATTAAATTTCTTTCATTTTCTTTTTGATTTTGTTTTTACAATTTTCAATTTTAATTTTTGATTTTGTTTCTCCATTTTTTCAAATATTAATTTAAATATATATAGATATACATATATATATATATATAGGTATATACATTATATTCTATTTTACTTTTAGTATCATGCAACATTTTATTCATCGATACAAATAAATTGGTTTTTTGCCGGACCATGGATAATAGATTAAATACAATTTTTGAATCAATGAATCTTCAGCAACAGTTATTAACCGTTGTTTAAATATTAGTGCAATATTAATTTTGTTTTTGTTTTAATGTTTTTATATATTTAGTATAACAATTTTAATAACTGTACATTTAATGTTATTTACAAAAAAAAAAAAAAACAAAACAACATTAGCAACAATGTAAATTTCAACAATGCTGTGCAACACACCCCAAAATTAATTTTAATCTCATACTACATATATATTATATTACATTGTATACACAAATATTTAAGTATACATATTTCTGCAAAAAAAAAAAAAAACGATGTGAAAGACCGTTACTTGGCTCATAGTTTAATGAAAATTTAAGTTATAAATTCAGTTCAGTGTTGCCTGTTATTGTTTCCTATTTTTAATCATTTTCATTTATTTTTTTTTTTCCTTTTTTTTTCTTTTTTTGTTGCATTTAATGGTCAGAAGGTTGCAACTTTAAATCAAGTTAAAAAAATATAATAAAAAATAACAGTTTTATGACCATTTTTCAATAGTGCAACAAACAAAATTGCAAATATTCGTAATGTGAGTAAGAGAGAAAAAAAATATTTAGTATATGAAAACGTCCATTGTACGAACGTTGAACACGATCCAAAAAATATATGGTGCCAATATTTTTATTTTGTTATTTTTGTGTCATAATTTTTTATCCACTGTCGTACTACTACTGTCTTGTACCTATCATTTTCAAATGTCATAATTTTGTTTTTTTCTTATACATTTTAATAGTTGTCAAAAAAAAAATATTATGTACCAGAATTGTGAACTTATTGATCTTTTAATTTTTTTTTTGAACACCTGTATTAAGATTTCAAGCTAGATTTTTGGAAATTGTACTTTTATATTATAAATAATAATAATAATTAACAAATAATCATTAAAAATTTAGTTGAAGATATTTTCCAACATCAAGTTTATATTAGGTGTCAAATTGACCAACTCATTTGACTTCTAGTAGCATGATTGTTAAAAAACTTCTGTGTTACTGTGAAGCAGTTATATATATATAAATTTAATCTACCACCATACATTAGGTGTATTACAGTGCTGTCTTGCAAGATTTTTTTTTGTAAATCAAAGGAAAAATTTTAGGCCCGTTCCACTAGAACAATTCCACTAGACACAATTCTACTAGAAACAATTCCACTTGGCATAATTCCACTAGACACAATTTCACTAGCGCAATTCCACTTGGTATAATTTCACTAGGGAACAATTCCACGTGGTATAATTCCACTAGCGCAATTCCACTTTTTATTAGCCTAACGCATTTAGAGTTAAAAATCGCCGCGATTTTTAACTCTAAATGCGTTGGGCTAATAAAAAGTGGAATTGATATAAAATATATTCATTAAATTTTATAATATTTTCAAAAAAAAACAAAAGAGCTAGTTTATTTATAATAATTAGTAGAACAGAAACAGAATAAATTAAAGTTAATGAATACAAATATATAAAATTAATGAAAAAAACCTATTTAGGAAAAATCAATTCTCGTTATTGCTGCAATAGCCTTCATGTATTCAAATGGATCATAATTATTAAAGTTATTCGCTACACGAGATATATGTTCTGAAAGATCTTTGTATTTTTTCTTTTGCTGGACTCCCATTTCTAAATTTAAAATATTTGACAGTAATTTATAAATTTACTTAAAAAAATCAAATTAAATTATTATCTACAAGTGGAATTATACCAAGTGGAATTATGCCAAGTGGAATTGTTTCTAGTGGAATTTTGTCTAGTGGTATTGTTCTAGTGGAATTGTGTCTTGTGGAATTGTGTCTAGTGGAATTGTTCTAGTGGAATCGACCGGTCACCAAAGGGAATAATGTTGTAACTGTTTCTTAAAGGTTCAATACACGAAACGGCATAACATGTTACCAGTAACATTCATGTTCGTGTAACAAATTTTTCCGTGTGTGCTGATTTTTTTTTGTGTTACACGAGTAACATTTTAATATTTTACGAACATTTTAAATTCGGCCGAACATGTTCGCATGTCTTCAATATAAAATTTCACTCATGAAGTAAATTTTTTTGGCTAAACATCTCTGGAAATAAATGTTAAGTAATAAATAAGTATATACTAAGAATTTAATTTTTTTTTTTTTTTTTATTTTTTAGAATGAAGATCAAAGACTAATGGGTTTTCGCATAACTGTATCTTCTTTCTCAATCAATGATTTAAACACAATAAAGATTTCTTCAACTGTTTCGATTACCATTCTGTAAAAGTTCTTAAAATCTAATTGGGACGATAAACGTATATCATATAACAACCTCTGACAAGACAATTTGAATCTTTTTAAATACCAGTCTGTAATAATCGATAAAATAATTGTCGCGAACACATTTCTATCCTTGAATCACTAACAACAACTGAAGTTTCAACATTTCTACGGGTGCGGTAGAAATATTATTAATATTCTATCGGCCATTAAGAGGAATATCCTTATAATATTTTATCCTTACACTTAGGTTTTGTAACCTATCTATTAATTCCAAAGCAATATTACTTATTTCGTTTAGGTCACATTTTTACATATTTGTTTATACAGGGTGATTCGCCAATAACCTGCCAGAGAACTTGAAATTATTTAATACTTCAAAACAAATAAAAATATCTTTTATGATATAGGGCCAAATATTTTGTTGGTAAAAAGTTAATAATTTTTAATTTCAAACTCCGTTACATCTCTGATATAGAAATCTCATTGACAAAGTTTTAAACTATCATTATCATCATTAACCAAGCTTATTAACCTTATTTTCTATGGTTTACGAATTTATAGATATAAAAATAAAAAAATTTTATAACATATCTTTTAGAATTTGTTGCTCATTTTGAACTCTAAAATAATTTCCAGTTCTATAGCAGGTTATAGGAGAAACATCTTGGCTATTTGGTAACCAGGGGGATTTTATAAGAAAAACTTATTTTTTATTTCTTCCAATTAAAATTTGAATGTAATGAAGAAAAAAAATGGTTAGACATAATGGAACCTGCAGCTCATTTATCACAGAATAGTTTTTTTTCAGAGCTGCATCGGCTAAAATCATTAAAGTTGTCTATAGGTTCCACAGCCTACAGTATTACTAGGCAACTTTAATGATTTTACTAATGCTATTTTTGGACTCTTTCTTACCAATGCTATTTTTTGGCACATGCCACATTTTAAACATATAAATTCAACAATATTGAAGAATCGACGAATCAAAACATGCTCTCCGGTCATCGTACAAGTAAAAACTGTCAATTGTGGAGTATTTCCATTAAGTCTTAGATGAATGTAAACATGAATGTACTTAGTGGTGGTAAAAATTTTTAAGGACACGTTCTCCAGACAATGATAAAAAACTAAAACTATTAAAATATAATTTTGTGTCATTTGAATTATTATTTCCAAAATAATTCTATAAAGTCATATAATTATATTCAATTATCTCTTCATATACTAAATGATGAAATTTTTAATTTTAATACAGATATTTTGCTAAAAGACCAATTATATAAAAAAAAAAATATTCTAGGTCAACTATATAATGCAACTCTAATGATTTTGAAATTAATTAAAATAATAAAAAAAAATTTAATTAAATGGCACTCCTAGCCAGACATGTTACAAATTTTCATTTTGGAAAACTTATAATCAAATTGTTGAAATCCAAAATTTACGATTTTTTCTTTTAAATTAAACATTTAACATCACAGTTTGACTGATTTAAGAAATTTCAAATCTCAGCTAATAATTGGTTAATATATATGTTTAAAGGTATTATTATCTATTAATTCCACTTTTTATATACTAGTATATGATTGAATAATTTTTAGTTAGTTTTTATTTTGAAGAAATAAAATTTGATTTTTTTTTTGGCGCTCAGATTGTCATCATCTTCAGGGTCATATTTAACATCATAAATATATAGTTCAAAATATTTGTAAATATTTTTTTGGAATAATTGAAGTTTTATATTATATTTTTTTATATTGTATCGACATACAGATAATATGTAAACTTAATTAAACTATAATTTAGCTTTCTTGTTCTTCACAAATTAATAACAGGGAAATCTCGAAATAAAGCATATGGTGTTAAGGCTGGCATGCTTTTATTGTTTATTCTTTCTCTTTTCTGTTGAATTAAATTTGATTTAATTAGTTAAACTATTAAGTTTTGTTTAATCTTTTCAAATATATTTTGAAGTATTCAAGTAATTTTACGATATTTGAAAACATTGCCTGTCATTCCATATTTTAATCAAGTTCAAAAAAGTATTTGTAATTAACTTTTAATTTTAACATAGATAAACTGTAGGCAAGTTTCATAAGCATATCAAAAATTCATAAGTTTCCTAAGCTTCTAAAAACTTAAAGATAAATTAGTCATAAAAGCCAACTGCGTTAAATGATTTAGCGAGCTTGTGATAGGATTCACAAGCTCGCTAAAGACGAAATGTTACGTATATTGTGAATCCTCTGTATGGTATTTGACAAAATGTTGTACCAGTTTAATTAGTAAGTGATTACGTTTTTACAAAAGAATTGAAGTCCTTACTTTCTCGTTCAAAAACTTTTATAATTCACCAAAAACCTCGACGATTTTTTTTATAATATACATTGTTGTTGCTGTTTTGATATGGGCATGTGCCTTTATAACACGTAAGCCTTGCGGCCGTTGTGCACTCACTTTCAATACTTTTTATCAATTTATAAGTAATATTATTTATTTTGTTTATATTACATATTCGTATATTTCAAATTATATTTGGTCACCATGGGGATTTGTAAAAAAAAATATGTTTCCATAGTTTCTTTACAACCAAAAAAATTCATGACTCTTATACAGGAATCGAGCACGCACCTCCTCGATTAGTAAGACAAGTGCTTACCCACTAACCCACCGAGGTTCCTTATAATATGCATTCAAAAATGTATTTTCAATCAACATCACATAACTTCTATCATTTCTTTTACTGATAATTATTCCGATTTCCTCTTCCCATTGCAGCCCCAGCAATACATCTTTTACTTCATTCGAAAAGCCCCGGTTCGATTCCCGGTAAAAAATTTGTATCTGATGGTTTTCGAAATCGCCTCAGCCACCATTGGGTTAAAATAATGGCATAACCAATAATTATATCTTTAATAAAATATACATTAATATACAAATAGTTGAGTTGAACAGTTAGCACTTAAAAAAAGAATGGTAGAATCCCATTAGAATCATAATAGTATAGGCACACAGCATGATCTATTAAAAACGACTTATCGTCCAATATTAAAAACTTTTCTTATTCCTCTAGTTTTAAGCACTTTTTTTATATTTTGGATCTTCACATTTACCACAAATAGTAGCACCTTCATATAAATTATTACAATATTAGTATGTAAATGAATTCATTAGTATGTAAATTAGTACAATCAACAGCTAGTTTCTATTTAAATACTATAATTAGAACTGAAATATATATTAAGATAAAAGTTGAAACAGGTTAAAAGTAATCAATTTTCATTTTATAAGTTTTCTAGGTTATAAATAATTTAAATGTGATTCAAATAAAGTGGCTTAAAAATTCTCATGAGTACAATACCGGAAGAATTTCCCTTAAATGAATAGAGAAACATACTTTGTAGTAATTGAATTTATCAAACCAAAGTAGAAGTTGTTTCGTCATTTGAACAATCTGTAGGACTCCTCAGTGGGATCAGACCCAGACGACTTCTAAAAATTCTTTTGACTCACAAAAACTCTTTATATAAAAATTTACAGAAATCATCTGAAAGTTGAAAGAACACTTGTAAAAAATCTCAAATAAATTACATTAAGTACAGTACTTTAATAATCTCAACTAATTTAAGATATCAGTTAATTGAATTGGTTAAGTATTTGGTTTTTCATTCTCATTGAAATTTATACTATTTTTTTTACTAATATATTATATATGTATATCACATATATTTAAGCATTTCAAAATGAATTTATTTATGGTTATTTTTAATTTTATGCTAATTTACATGAAAATTATAAATTTTATGCATTTTATAAATTCTGATGCATTACTTGCAAAAAAAAAAAATAAATATCTCATAAAATAAATTCTTTATGTTGCGCTTAAAATTCGAAATAATAATGGAATTTCAAGGTTTATCACGTATTTTTTAATAATCGTATTTTACTAAAAAAAATTCGATCATTTCCGTTTTCCCTTTTTCTGTCAATTTTTAGGCTAGCGTTTCTACAATTTAATGTTTAGCTTTTAATTTAAAAAAAATTTAATTTTGAACTTTTTCTTTAATTAAATGTGATCTGAAATTAAATTAAATTTCTGCAAAAATTCAAAAAAATGAAATAAAAAAAGGTAAACCACTGGTTTTTTTAATAATATGTGATTATTACAAATTTTTTTTTAATTTTATTGAAAATTGAAGGTCAGTGTTCACAGATCATTTTAATTTTTATTATTATTTTGATTATATTGGATTATTTTGTTTTTTTTTAAAGAAATTAAAACTTGAGGCAATACTGCATATCAGTATATATGTATAACAGTGTAGTAGATTTTTTTTTTGTATTGAAATGAACATGAAAGGTCAATTGATTTTACTGTGCTTAAATCAACTGAATCTAATATATAATATAATTAATATATGAAATTATTAGTATTTATTCTTGCTGGTCTAGTTTTTGCTACATATTAGATTAGGTACATATACTTTAGATTATTAGATACATATATTATGTATATAAAACTATAACAAACCTAAAATAGACCATGTAGAAAAACTAATAATTAATTTTGAAGGATCTTGTATATATGATTTGAATTGTCAAAACGTTTACCAAAATATTAAAATAAGCATTGCCGCAGGTTATTTAAAATACAATGAATTAGCTTGAAAAGATTTAAACTATGTCCCCTAATAAAATTATTATTTATTTGAAAATATTCGTTCTTTAATTCTTTTAAATTTAATTGAAATTTTTTTTTAAAGTTCATTCAATGTTTAGTTCATTAATTTTCCATGTTAATTGTAAATATGACAAAAAATTTATTTTTTAATATCAGTCTTTATTTCAGTAAATTCGAGTATACAGTTTCAATATTTGAGATTTTTTTTAATTAATTGTAATTATAATAAATGTATTTTAACTAATTTAACAAGTTTAAAAAATAATCTGCCATATATAAATTAGCAGTTGGAAGAGATACAATTTGACATCATATTGAGAAGAATTGTTTGTTAAATCTACTACACTGACAAATCGATTCATATACCTCAAATTTAGAGGTAAAGAATCAGGAAATCAAAAGATATGGTATTCAAGAGAGATCAAATGAAATAATTTCTACCAACAAATTATGAAATAACGATCATTTAGCAAAATGAAATATTTATCAACAGTTGTGGTAAATTTTTATAATGAATGAACTCCCAAATCCCATAGAATGTTAAAAACATTAAACATACATAAATGAGTGTAATGTCATGTTCACACTATATGAACAAGATCCAGGTTTTTCGATGAAACCAGGTTCATGCGTTGTTTGTAACAAGGTTTTTCATATTTAAAATTGCTGTCAAAATGAACCAGGATTTTGAAAGTTCAAGTTAAGTTTAAGGGTTATAACTAAGTTTTTCATTAAAATTTTTTGATATATTCGATTTTTGTTTGAATTTTTTTACATCCCTACGTGATTTTGTTGTAAAATGTCATTGTTGTTTATTTTTAAAAATAAACAAATAGCCGCTTCTTTTTCTTTTGAATTTTAAAAGGAAAATTTTATTTATTATTTAATAAAATATCGTAATATTAAAATTTAAAATGTAAAAATAATATTATTTCAAGCAGTAAATAAATTTTTTCCTTATTCATTTTTAATTTATTTTATTTACAGTCAATTTTGTTTATTTACAGTCAAAATTATTGCTGTTATGGAAACGTCAAACAATACAAGGTTCATGCTTAACGATAGTCTGAACGGTTGATTTTAAAACTAGGCTATTCAGTAGGTTTTTTGCGTAATGTGATATTGCAATTGCAGTCAAAAAATAATTAGAATATTTGAGATAAATATCTTTACTACAGAATTAAATATGTTTAACTCGATAAACTAGTTTAATTTTTGGCAAACAAAAAAACATTTTATAAAAAAACTTTCATAAAAAAGCATTTCTAAATTAGTTTATCTTTTAAATTAACTCTTTTCCAAGATTGTGTACTTAAATTTTCGATATAATCGATTTTTTTTTTGATGCATCGAAAAATTTTGTTGCTTTCATATCACTTTAATGATTTGTCATATTTTTCAAAAACAAATGCTTGCTGTCATAATTTAACCAGGTTTCTTCTAGTAATGTTATGCAGTGCATAAACGATGGACCAGGTTTTCAACTTGGTACGCTTATTTGCGAAGTTGAATCGTATATAGGCAAAATGAACAACTTAAATGTCATTTTATTTTTTATTTTTTTGGGATTTCCATTTTTTGACACAAACGTTTTGACGTTCAGATATTCCAATTTGAAAAAATAATAAAATGATAATTTATAAAATAATAAAAAATTAGGTAAGTAATTTGAAATAATTACAAAACTGAGTAATTTTGTTTTAAAATATAAAAAAAAATATTAAATATCATATTTTTGGAAGAAAAAAATTAAATAGGCAGAACTATATATATTGAAATATGAACTTTTAAAACTTCGAATTCAAAATTGTCAGAAACTTTTGACATTTAACATATTTTTCAAACCAAAAAAAAATTAAATGACGGTTCGATGATAGATCTGTCTGTATAGTTTGTTAACATGTTCCCGTACTAAGTTGAAATAAGTTGACATGTCCACGTACCTGGTCCACCTTCTATACGATGCATTATATTAATTATTATAAGTTCAAAATCCTGGGACAAGAAAAACTGTCACGATTTAAAATGTCAAAGTTTGTATATAAATTTTATGATTTTGAAACATACTATTTTTATAAAAGTTTAGAATTTAATATCATTAACTTAATAAAAAATCGAAAATTATGAACAAAGTTAGTATTTTTATTTCAATAAGTTTTAATTACTTTTTTTAATGAAAATTCAAAAAAGTATCTAATACATATTTTCAAAAATAACTCGAATTGCCGGCACGAAGCGCTGCAACTCTATAAGAGTTGTTCATCTATATTATATAATTTTATATTATCTACTCTATAACTAGAATGCTATAACATGCATCTAGTTATGCTTTTAGTTATACATCCATCTAGTTTAAAAAGTTTTTTTTATCAATTTTAACACATTTAAATTTCCTTAATTTAATTTTTGAATGCCAAATTATCTGATATCACGTAATTTTTAATATATTTAATGTCAGAAATATTTAAAACAAAAGTAAATTTTTGATATTAAATTATTTGAATTTTAAGAAATTAAATAGATTTTAAAATAATTTTAATACTTCACTTCAAGTTACAATTTTGTTTGATTTACCGACAATCAGTAGATCAGTGATCACTTTTAAAATGACAAAAATTAAACAATGTTCCGCGCCTTAAGATACCAGTTCAAAGTACCAGCTCACTTTAATAATTTTTTTTGTGACCAAATTAAAAGTAATTTAAATAAATAAAAATTTTTTTTAGTTTTTATACCGGTACCTTCTAATATTTAATTAATATTTCAAATTTTTAATGGTTTTTTTTTTCTTTCCTGACAAATAAAAAATTTTCCTTCAATATTTTCCTCCAATTACTTTAAAATACGAGTGGAAAATTGAACTCAAAAGTTAAAAAAAAAATAACCACTTAAATTTATTGTATCAAATTACAGTGGCAATTGGGTGCAGTACCTTACTATTAAATTTAAGAAAATAAAATTGTTTTTGAATCCTTATAGGTATTATATTTGATGTCGAATCGAATATGATCACAGTTTGCAAGATCGTTACATTTCATTTGAGTAGTTTACTATTATTGAGCACAATTATGAGCACAATCATATTATGGAAAAATAAACCCACGGCACAAAGCATAGCCAAGAAATGTAACAACAAAATAACTAAGCTCAAAAAGAACATACTAAATGTTAATAGAAGATACTTCAGATCAGGTTATAATGTTTTTTTTTTTATGAGAGACATGAAAAGCTTGGAAAGCCATTTACCAAACTACAACCCTTTTTGAACTAAACTTTAGGATGATACAAATTTACAGCTAAGGTCAGACGATAAATAAGTGATTATTAGGAATAAATTTTGGGATTATAGGGGATGGGGCAAATTCGATTGGATATTTAGAAGAAAAGCGTTAATGTTTTTCTTAAATTTAATTAAATCATACTCATACACATTATCAATTTTAGAGAACACATTTGGTGGAATATGGTTTCATAACCGTTATTTGCAGATGGCGCATCAATCAAAGTTTTAACTTAGTTGATTAGACTTTGTTTTAATACTTTTCCACTCCCATTAAGGATTATGAATTATATATTCAGTCATTGGTCAACGCTGCGGTTTCGTTAAACGTTATCTTTATAATAAGCTGGTGGTTAGTCGACTTTAGCTTATGTGTAAGATTTGGATCACACAAATGCTAAATTTTGGGGCCATCTATTAACTTATACACAATTATGTTTTTATGTTATACGATATTACATACGATTTGCAGATTTTATCGTATACCATCTATATCAGTTTTGACTCAGAGAACTTTCACTCGAATGGTTGGCGTCTTAATCCCTACGCTATCGATCAAATGACGATCCATTGTAAAGTTTCAAAACACTATCTAATCCCTCAATAAATAAAATCATTAGTTGAAGATTTTTAGTTATTCTTCAGTTTTTTCTAAGGTCTTTCAAACAACTTATAATTTCATAAATTTAAAAATATTTAAAAATTTATTAAATATTATTATATTTGTATTATAAGATATACAATTCAATCAAATTGTCCTACAGTTTGTATAACTTCAATTTCAAAAAAAAGAAAAGAACTTATGTCCTCAAAAAATTGAAATATTAAAATCAAATTCCGAATAATTCGTGAAAATATTCGATGGCACGATTTTGATATTAAAAAAATACTAAAAAATAAAATTAAAATTTAACTTAAAAACATAAATTAATCATCTTTCGTATTTAACTATAGTTAAATTGACTTGTTATTTTGTTTGTCTATTAAAGAGTCAAATAAGTTAAAAAGAAGTTGATTAAAGGTAACCAATATTTTTTAACTATTATTATTCCTTTATTTTTTTTTTAAATAATTCAACAAAAGCGTGAATATTTGAAAATTAATAATGATTACCGCGTGCCTTAAAAAATTTTTTTTTTTTTTAATATTTTCTATTTCAAATTTTTTTTTTGTCTCCTTCTTGCATTGGAGTTTATGAAGTGTATCAAACCGATTCAAAAATATTTTATTATAGAACAAACAGTTGAAAGATGATTGATTATAGTTTAAATTTTTTTTATTTAGGTTATTATTAAGTTGCACTGCAGATGATTCGTGGTTACGACGGTGCAATACAGTAAATGAATTGTATTTAAATTAATAATTATTAGAAGGTATTATTCAAATTCAACACCCCAAATTGTATTAAGATGTTTAAGAAAATATTATGTTTTCAGATTGTTCTTTGTAATAATGTAGGTATGCAATTTTTTTCAACACAATTTATGACATTTATTGGAGGTTGTCATGATCATTAAATTAAAATTTAAATCAATATAATGCAAATTACTATCTTATATATTATAATTGTACAATGTTCTGCATTTAGCACGAAAAGATTTATTCTGCATTATATGTATAAGTACAATTAATATATTTCGAATTAAGGTTGGTTTGGGATTGAATTATATATTTATTATTTAATAATTTAACACTGATATGTTCTAAAATGTATCTAATTAACGGCTTCATAACACTTTTAATATATTTTCTTATGATATATAATTTGAATGAGTGTTAAGCAAGTGCATTTATGAAATATAAAAATCATCTGAACAATTTTTTTAAGTTATGCTAATAAAACATACATTAATTTGACATCGACACTTTCCAATTAGCTTATATTAGTAATTAGTATATATAATAACTTTATTACATTAAATAAACTTTATTTAACTTTGAATTTTGTAATTGTTAAATTTTATTAGTTATTAAATTACTTTTAATTGTCATCTATTAAAAGTACTTTTATTAAATAGATATTAAATAGATTAACCCTAATAACTTATGCCAAATTTAATGTTTTCGGTACAGTGTTGAGAGTACCGAAATCTTGTTCGAAAACTCCACATGTTCGGAATTCTGTTAACTGGTAAATCTTCTGAAGAACATTTTAAAAGAAGTATAGAATTACAGCTTAGAAAATCATTCCATTTTAAGAAGAAATGTGTTAATTTTCTTCCCAAATTTAATTAAATCGTACACATACGAATTTCCAAGTTTAGGGAGCATATAGGTTCCGTAAACAACTTGACGTGCGCATAAAAAACGAATTTTCGTAAAACTTGTTACGCCATCTTAACAATTCAACACAGTAGGAGACAGTTTCTTTGCATACTCCTTGTTTCATAATGGAAATCTTTGATGTGAGGCTTAATTGTTTTATTTTTTTAAACCAGATTTTCATCCTTATTAAGCATTTGAAAAACTCGGTAAGTGACCAAATTGTGACTGATGGCTAAGTGGAGTACTTGTAGCTGTTTAGCAAGGCTTTTCCATTCCACTTAATCATATGTATTAAAACTTATCATATGTAAATTATTTGCACCCTTTAAAACAAAAGACCTAAGCGGTAATTGAAATTTTTAAGCAATATTGCCATAGCAAAGGAAATTCAGCTAAAAATTCGAAAGCCCTTTAGAATTTCTCACAGAATCTTAAATAAATTTTACTTTTAATTTCATATACATTATACATATATATATGTATTTTCGCAATAATCTAAATAATTTTAATTTATTATTAATTTGTATAAATAAAAAAAAAACAGCAATATCAAAATATGTAACAGAGAACACCTTGCACAATTTCCGTACAGTAATAAAAGTAATTAAAATAACCACTATAATACATGTACGCAACAATAAAAAGGAATTTTGAAAAAAAACCAACTGTCAAACTAAAGAAAAAAAAAATTCAATTTACGTCAAAATAGAACAAAAAAAAAAGCAATTTATTACAGTTACACGCTGTTCTCTTAAATGTCTTAATTAATTGGATTTTGTAACAGTAATTAACACGCATTTTTTATTTCTCTATACTATGGTGTCACAATTCATTAGATAGCGGTAGATAAAAACTTAAAAGCAATTTAAAAAAAAATTACATAGGTATTTTATAAAAAATTTTAGTAAATTATTTAAGTAATATTAGTTCAAAGAGGGAAAGAGAAGGAACATAATTATATGTAACTAATAATAAACAAAGAAGAACATAATTTTAATTGCGTATACAATTCATTTACTAATAATAATAAAAAAATATTATTTAGAAAACCCTTTAGGCGTTCTTCATGTGAATTAAAAACGCCTCTTTGAAATTCGATATGCGTAATTTTATATATGCGTATAAAAACGCATCTTGTAAGCTTATTTTAATAAAATATAAAACATAATGTTCATAATATGCAATTAACTGTTTCTTTTTTTTTTTTGCATTATTTTCAGTTCAAATCATGTCAAGACTGTGTAATTTGCGAAAAAAAATGTTTAATTATCTTTTTAAGTTGTTGTTATTGAGAACAATTACATTGGTTGAGATATAATATTAATAGAACAGGGAATAAATTATAATTATAATAAGATTCTTAATTAAACTGTCAGTCTTTAGATTTATATTTTAACATTTATAGATTAGAAATACAATTGATATATTTTACACATTTTTGGTTCATGCGTTTTAATTTCTAATGCAGATTCCACCGTCATCTATTTATTATAACTCACAGATGTTGTTTATAATTTTTTATATAAAGCATTTGCTAGATAAAAATTTATTAGGGTTATCTAGACAGTCGAGCACTAGTATGATCTACTGAGATTCCAATTGTGTAAGATGAACGAAACACTCCAAATTGACTTTTTGAAATCAAAAAGCAGTGCTGTTATTTGCATGTAAGCACGTCAGAGCATTTGTCAAAAAAAAAATGAATTTATGTTTAATTAATTAGTTTTGCAAAGCTGAAAAAATTCTTTTTGAATATTCATTATGTTCAATAATACTATTAACTTAAAATACTGTATATATATCACAGATGTAATATCTTCATTATTATTTAAACTAGTTTGTGAACGGTAGGACAAACGGACATCGCAAAAAGAGGTTTTTAAGATATGTATTGTGGAAGAAATGACAAATACCCATTGAATGGATTGATTGAATGGATTGAATTTTAAAAATGTAAATAAGATCTTCTTCTTTTTTCATTCTTAATAGGAAAAATTTAATATATAACACTATCACTAGCTTACCGACTAATAACCTTTTATAATGGTAATTAGTTGAGAAAGAGTTTTTATTAAAATACATTAAGCTTTACCAAAACAGTTAAAAAAACAAGTAAAGAAACAGTAAATTGGCTTAGAAATATCCTACACCTAAACAGTTAAAATTAAATTAGAAGTCCATAAGTAATTTTAAAACCATAAAAGCATTTATTATAGTTTGACCGTAAGACATAGCTAATGAAATAAATACTAAAAACATTTTCTAATTAATTTATTTATTTAAAAATATTAAAAATTCTTACTAATTTATCTTAAAAATATTTAAAAGCAAAAGAATATGAAATAAAAGTATTTATAAAATGCAATTACAAAATAGCAGATTTAAAACTTTTTATACAATTCAGTCAAATTTTACATGCAGCAATACTTCACTTCAAAATTATTAAATTTGCAGTACTTCATATTAGTGATGTGAACTATCGAACGATTTGAACTATCGATAAATAGTAACTGAATGATTTCGACTATCGAACGAATTCGTTCATTCATTCATTCATTCTGTCATTTATTTCTGTTTCGAACATATATCCATGCTTGCGTAATATTAAGTGTAAGTATTAGTAATATTAAGTGTATTACCTACTTACTTAGTACTTATAAGTTATACTAAAGAAAAACAAGGCACAATGTGAAACCAAAGGTTTTTAAAGTAGCACATATATATTATTTTTATATATTTTTAGAAAGCTAATAGAAACAGCCGTTATTTGGCGTTTTCAGATACCGTATAGAACTTAAGTTATAAACATTTAAATATAGGGCTTGCTTGAAGTTTGAGGGGCTGTAGCTTTATAGCGGGTGGGGCTACATAAAAAAGTTGTTGTAGCACTGGTACTTTTTTTTATAAAATCTATCTACGTTTAAAATTTCATGTCTTTATCTCAAACGTTGTAGAAGTTTTGTAAAAAGACGGACTAAAAATATAAACAAAATTCAAAATGTCTAAAATTCTAAATTCCAACAAAATAGCGTTTTTTTCCATGTTTGTATTTGTTCAATATTCATTCTATTTACATATATATTAAACTGTTCAGTTATTTGAACTGTTCAGAAAAATTATTAGTACCTACATAATTCCTAAAAAATTGTAGTTCATAAAAAATAGTAATTCATTCAACTGAATGAAAGAAATTTGAACGAAGAAATGAATGAACGATTTTCAATACTGAATGAAAGAAATTTGAACGGATAAATGAACGATTTTTAATACTGAATGAAAGAAATTTGAACGAATAAATGAATGAACGATTTTCAATACTGAATGAACGAAATAATGAATGAACGATTTTGAAAGGATAAATGAACGATTTTTAATACTGAATGAAAGAAATTTGAACGAATAAATGAATGAAAGATTTTCAATACTGAATGAAAGAAATTTGAACGGATAAATGAACGATTTTTAATACTGAATGAAAGAAATTTGAACGAATAAATGAATGAACGATTTTTAATACTGAATGAACGAAATAATGAATGAACGATTTTGAAAGGATAAATGAACGATTTTTAATACTGAATGAAAGAAATTTGAACGAATAAATGAATGAACGATTTTCAATACTGAATGAAAGAAATTTGAACGGATAAATGAACGATTTTTAATACTGAATGAAAGAAATTTGAACGAATAAATAAATGAACGATTTTTAATACTGAATGAACGAAATAATGAATGAACGATTTTGAAAGGATAAATGAACGATTTTTAATACTGAATGAAAAAAATTTGAACGAATAAATGAATGAACGATTTTCAATACTGAATGAAAGAAATTTGAACGGATAAATGAACGATTTTTAATACTGAATGAAAGAAATTTGAACGAATAAATGAATGAACGATTTTTAATACTGAATGAACGAAATAATGAATGAACGATTTTCAATACTGAAACAAAGAAATTTGAACGAATAAATGAATGAACGAATTTTAGTTAAACAATCGAATGAATGATTATTTTTCAACTATCGAATAAAACGATAGTCTTTATTCGATAGTTCACATCACTACTTCATATACTGTTGAATGATTTAGTACTTAGTACAATCATAAAATAAATAATTTTACTTATTTTTTAATGTTATATTTAATTGAATTTATAATTGTTTAATTCTTTTAATTTGAAAAATTCTGATTTGATTTAATTTATAGATTAATAAGAATCCTATTTACATTTCATTGAAATAAGACTTTATCCACGTTACATAATTGGAAAAGGTTAATTTCAGATTGAATATTGGGATTAGAATTGGTTAATTCTCATCTTTTATACTTATGTTATGGAATTTTGTTATAAATAAGTTATATAATCTTAATTCTCCTGTTATCTGTGACACTAATTTTCATTTAACTTAAAGTTATTCGAAAGAAATATTAATATGTGATAATATATATTTATGTTTTCGTTGTACCAAATTTGTAGGCTCTATCTTCATTGGTTTTGGAATTATTCTCGTTTGGTCTTAATTCGATCAAAAACTTCTAGGATCCGAACCCATGGAACTATCTCGGCGATACGCAATCCCCGTCGTGGTTTCATTACTAGTAACCTACAGTACAAATTTTATCAAGATAGCTCCATTAGTGTTTGAGTTATCGTACCTATGGACTGACGGACGGAAAATGCTAAATCGACTCAGGAAGTCACGCTGATCACAAATAAATATCCTTTTCCATATATAGTTCGATTGCTTTTGTTGGTTACAAACATCATACCAAAGTTAATATATGTCTTTACCTATTCCATAGGTGTAAGGTATAAAAAAATTGTATTATAATAACTTGAAATTTAATCTATACTGTGTTCTTCAATACCTTTCTTTCTTAACCTTCATTAACAATTTTACAATATTATTATTTTACAATTTAAATCACCTTAATTATAAAACCTTAACAACAATATACCTTTATTATTAATTAAACAAACAATTGAACAATATTGAAAATTTATTTAAAAAAAAAACCACAAAAAGAAATAAACAAAAATTTTGATTATAATTTAATTTGTAAATGTCAGTTTAGTTTTGTACTTATATAATACAAAATACAATACAATAATAATATGTTATCATTAACTACCAATTAAGAACATAACATACGTATGAATGTATCCGGGATTATAATATACCTACTAAACATTTTATACAGAATATTGTTATAGTTTTAAATTAACAATGGAATAATTTTAAAAATCGATTTTAAATTCAATATATCATTAAAATATTGTATTGTTTCTTACTTCTTACTATAATTTTATTGTAATAAAAAAAATATTTTTTTAATTTTCATACAATTATAATATCAATTTATACCGGAAATCTGTATTAAATCTCATTTATGAGTTCAATTATAAAAATCTTTCAACACAAACAATTTAAAAAAAAATATATAATTTTATTTTGTATCAAGGTGAAATTTTATGTATACATATATTTATATGTATGTTGATTTATATCAATTTAATTAGACATATGCATTTCAAATTATATATGAAACAATGATATTGTTCTCACAGAGTAACTTAACATTCATAAGTAAATTTCTAAAAGAATATTACAGTTACTACAAAATTTTTTTACAATAAAATGATTGCAATCATTGATTTAAGTTCATGGAATATATTTTATTGACTCATTTCAAACTATATCATTAGATGGTTGATGATTCAAGTTTAAATGATTCTTAGACTTCTACAGTTGTTGATTACGTTTAAATTAAGCTACTACTTTAATAAGCAAAGAGACCACAAAAACTGCTAAGTGGCACAGTGGTTAGAGCACCAACCTTTCGTGCGAAAGGCCCGGATTCGAATCTCAGTGAAAGTGGTAAAAACTTTTCTGGTTTTCGACTCGACCCAGCTACCATTCGCCATTGGGTCAAACAAATGTTTAATAAATAATTAATTGCAATCAATCATATATCTTTAATAAAAAATACATTAATATAATAATAGAAAGAAATGCAAAAAAAAAACAAATAATTTAATTGAATAATATAACTCACAGATATAGAATACCATATACAAATTCAAATACAAAATATTACAATATAAACAAAAATACGTTTTCTACATATTGTAAGACCTAGTACTATCTCATATTTAAATTGTATGTGGAATTCATTAAGATCAATTCTAATAACACAAATATAATATGGCCCTATGGTTCAAAATTTACAAATGGTATAGGCAGGCTTTTTACCTTAACATTTGGATAGTTAGCGCTTAAAAAATAAAAAATGAAATGCAATGTAAAATTGTAATCGTAACTTTGCGTAAAGTTAATAAAGTAATTCAAGATTTAATGAAAATAATAATTTATAAAACTCGAACACAGTCTTACATTAGCTTATATGACTTTTGATTGATCTTTGCACTCTATTAGAGTGAAACAATAAATCAGAATGTAAAGATGTCAAAAAAATACTAATTAAATACTAGTAATCAAACTTACCATAAACAGATTTCCATATGCAAATGAGGATAGAAAACTAAAACTATTTTCTATTCATATTAACAACACAAAAGGTCAAATTTAAAATCAGCTGTTTTTTTTAAATTTAAAATCTTTTGACTAATTTTCGAATTTGAAAGCACTTCAATAGCTGTTCAAAAATTGAAAATTAAAAAATTAAACATAGCAGAAGTTAGAAGAGAACTTTTGAAACTCTATACCTACTATGTTTCAACTATATTTTCAGGGACGATGGTCAGCTTCGTAATACACAAAAAATTTAAAGTTGTTTTTTACCGTCCTAATTACGAAAATTTATAGTAAATTATAGCCAGGCGTCTATGACCCTATTCTAAAACCTTAACAAATTGTCAATCATTTGTTGATGATCTTTGCAACATTTTGACAATCAGTTTCTAATTCAAGCGTCAAAATCAGAATAACATTCTTCTAATTTTTTTAAATGACGCGTTAAAATAATTTATGAATTTGTTACGTTGATCCCCGTTGTTTTCACTGCCAATTTCAAAGTCTAATCTTTATTTTTTTATGTTTTCTAAGAATTTTTAAAATTATACACGATTTTCCAATTAATCAACAGAATATTTTTAAGAAATTCGCAAATTTGAATAAAATAAATTTAATTATATGTACAAAAGTAAAATTATTAGAAATACATTTAAGACGCTTCCGTCCCAAATATGTATCGTGTAATTAAGTCAAACTAAAAAATATTAAGTCAAGCTAAAGAATAAAATAGAACAATTTTTTTTAAAGATGATTCAATTATTTGATAAAAACCACATCTATCCATTTATTTTGATTAATTACCCTTTATAGAAAGAATTTCATATAAGATTTAAAAAAAAATCTCTATAAGATGATAATCTTAAATTAATTATATAATTAAATTGAATTATCTATCAATAAGTTCTATTTATTAAAATCCCGTTAAATTAGTTAGAGTTAATCTTTTTTACTTATTATTTTTTTAAGTTATAAAAAACTCACTTAAAATGAATGAATCGCTTGGTGACATTACTAAATAATTCTTAGATTCTTAGAAAAGTCAATTTTATTGATGTTTTAATTCATTATCATGGTCATCTGTATGGTTTATGTGTACCGTAATCATATACCGTTAAGTATTTCCCGCAAATTAACAATAAACTTAAATTGAATCAATTGTATAGAATCGATTTGTCAATTTCTAAAAAAAAAGTTATAAACGATATTTGTATACGACTAAACAATGAGATCTTTTTATATCTATTTTTAAACTATGGATCACCACACTTCAATTGATTTTTAATTACAAATTTCCATTTTATTTTCACATTTATTGAAATATAACAATTGATTTTAAGTCTTTAGTTCAATTGAAATCAAGTCAATTGAGTGCGCAATAGTATATTAAAATTCCATTTATTATAATTTTCAAGAGTTAATTAAAATTACAAATTGATCCAAGTGTATTCTATGAGTAAAGTAGTTAAGTTTTTCTAAAGAAATTACAATAAATAACACTAAGAAGGCTGTGCTAAACTTGGTATTACGTTTGAAACGCATTAAAGAAAAGTAATAGATATAGACATACATAGATAGATGATGAAAGTGTATGCCCCGGATTAGAATCGAAAAGTAAATTGATCCAATATGGGTACGTGTCCGTCAGTCCATCCATCCATCTATTCGCATGGTAACTCAAAACCTAACAGCTCTAGGATTCTGCAGTTTTCAGAAATTCATTTCATACACAACCGCCGTTTCAAATATTGAAAATTAACCAGTTTGCTAAGTGGGTTCAAGGAGATGCCTAACAAAGTCTTTATATGAGCATACAGAGTTCAATTAAGCATTGATCCCACTTAACTTGTTATCTGAAAATTTGATAAAAGAAATTGAGCTCATTTCATGTTTGTATCCATGCTTTTATCCCAAAGTTGGCACAGTCAAATAAGCTTTCTTCGTTAATCTTAGATTTTTGATAGGCTATTGCTAAATAATTTTAATTGATTAGTGTTTGCAATCTTTATTTAATAATTAAGTAATTTTATGAAATAAGTTATCTACTGTAACACATAAAATTGATTTATTAATTGGTTTTTTTTTTCTGTTATTGAATTGAGAAATTTATCATAAAACTCTTGAAAAAAGAAAATAAAGTTTTATCTTTAAACTTATGTACAATAAGTATCATATGGAACTTATGTACATTTAAAGTATCTTTTATTTTGAACTTTAATGATCAACATTTAAAATTGGTAATAAAAATTTTTAGTGTTAATGTGCTAAATATAAAGTAATATTGATATACTTATATGATAGGTAAACCTATTTAACGACTTTTAAACTTAAACTGGAAGTAATCATTTTTGATTTTTCAATTTCATTATAAATTTTAAATAAAAAGATACAGATTAAAATGATGAAATTAAGTAAACTCAATTGTATGTAATATTTCCCCTAAAAATATGCAATTTTTAGTACAGAAAATTTGTACAAACCTAATAATCAACTAGAAATAATTTTGATTTTTCAATTTCATTATAAATTTTAAATAAAAAGTAACAGATTTCTTTACTGCATATTATAAAAAGTAAAAACACTAATTAAATTTTATTGTATGAAATATTTTCCCTAAAAATATGCAATTTTTTGCATAGAAAGATCGTACGACATTTGTTTTGATATAAATCGGCTGAGTGGCACAGTGGTTAAATTGTCAACCTTTCATTCGAAAGATTCGAGTTCGAATCCCAATAAAAGTTAAGTCAAACCCACTGTCCTAGCATGTAGCATGCATCGAATCTATAATAGCTGTTGTAGCCTATGGTGTAAGTAATTACTATGCCATCCAAATGCATAATGCTTTAGTTATACAGTTGTCCATTCGAGAAGCTGGGGTTCAAATATAATATCCGTTTCTCTAACATAAAAACTTTTCAACCTTTTCTTTTCAAATCTATAGTCTCACTCATTAGTAAGTAGATAAACCCAATTACAAATACCCAATTTTAAAAATATTAATGAAAATTCAAATCCAACTCCAAACTTCAAAAGTAAATTCCGTCAAAGTTAAAAAATTGAAATTTAATATTTCAACTTAAGATCTATCTGAATATTTTCAAATAGATTTTTCTATTATCGAAAATATTTCCACAAAAAAAGTCAATTGGGTGCGTTCATATAGTCATAATGTCAGGGATAAGATCAACCAATCAAATGAACTTTAATTAACTGAATTAAAAACTAACAGTAATAAATTACATATTAAGTCAACATTACATCAATTACATCAATTATTTATTAGATCATTAAGAATTAACCTTCAATTAATTTCAATTTTCTAATCGTGACATCCTTTCAGTTCAATCCCTCTCCGCCCTTCATATTATATCTTTGACTTTTCAATTTCATTTTAGAGTAGAAAAAATTTAAAATAAAATTTTAACATTTTTTCGAATCAAAGTAGGAATAAATTTTGAAAAAATATTTCCTTGAAAAACAAATTTCTATTCACGATTACAAGCACCATTATTGTCCACAATTTTCTTCAATTTTGAGATTTTAATATGCCATCGATATCTGAATACCCGAATACATGAATGTATGAAAGTAATGTAAGTATGTATGTGAGAAGATTAAAATATTTATAAAAAAATTGTTGATTATTCAATTTTCTAAAATATATGGTTATGATGACATCTTTAACGCATTGATACTTCCTTATTCCTTTCTATTTCTATTTTAATATCAATATTGATTTTATATTTACTTCTGCAACTCTTCCTACTCCTTCTCCTCCTTCTTCTGCTTCTTTTACATCTAATCAAAGTACCATATAGTTAAAAAATTCAATAAAAAAATAAAAAAAAATTTGATTGTATCATAAAAAAGAATTAAATCGCGATCGACAAGCCACGAATTTAAATAAAAATGAATGTGGTTCATTTTACATTTTATTGCATTTTTTTTTTTTTTTATTAATGTAACTGATGTGGTTGTTATTTTGATTTTTGTTGTTGCTGTTGCTCTTGTTGTATTCAACAAACAATAAACAATTTAAACTAGATCAATATAAAATCAATGTATACGTATGTACTCTACTTGAGAGTACTTTTGTCTATAGATACATTAAATCAAGCCGGTTTAATTTTCTTTGAATATTTTTAGCACATTTTTAAAAAATTTTGAAAAAAATGTGCTTATATATAGTTTCACTTTGTCCATTAGATCGTCCGTCCGTATGTTTACAAAACTTTTACTACATTTGAAATGAAGAAACGAAATTTTAACTACAAGTAGCTATTACAGTAAAAAATAAGCTTGAAAGAATTGGATTCCGTAGTACCACCCATTACAGAGGTGCAGCCCCCAAAATCCGAAAAAGGTCTATATTTATTCCAATATTTTTAGAGTTCTATAAGTTATAATTTAGAAAACGGTAAAAGACATTTGCTTTTGTAAACTTTATAAATATATGTAAAATAAATATATAGGGTTGCCATACGGTTCTTTAATCATTGAGCATCAATTTAGAACCTCGAGAATCAGTATCAGTGAGTTTGCCCAGAATTTGTGGAGCCTTCCCTATTCAAGGACTATTAGTACTTAAAAATTAAATATTTTTCTATTTTTAAAAATCAGTTTAACTTTGAATTCAGTTTAACTAATTAATTTTGAAGCTCTAATATGATATTTTGACAGTTGATAACAGGTTTTCTTGAGTGCCTTATTGGAATTATTATCTAAGTTTTGATTTCATTATTACTCAGAAATATAATATTATTAATTTATTTATATATATATATTTTTTACCCAAAAATTCAATATATGAAACATTGTATAATTTTGGAAATGTGCTTTTTTAAAAACCTTTTATATTTTAATTACTTGTTTTTTTTTTAAATGCAAACCAAACCAACAAATATTTAAGTAAATATGATTTGAACTTTTATTTTGTGATTTTACAATTTTTGTTATTTTATATTTATTTGATGATTTTTAGTTTCCTGTTTGATTTTCTCATAATAATACAAAATGTTATTAAAAAAAAATAAATAGTTTTTCATTACATACTGTGTATTCAATAGTGTAAGATATGTAACACAATACTAAAGTTGATAGTTATTGAAAAATTTTTAGAAAAAACCTGTTGTGCAAAATAAAAACAAGATTATTTGAAAAAAAAGGTTTATTAATTTAAGAGTTTCCTTACATATAAAAAATATAACAGATCATAAAGGTTAAGTTCCTTTCTCTTGTGTCCAGTTTACAAAATTTTATGAAATATTTCTAAAATGCTTATTAAAAAATTGTTAAATTGTATTTAACAATATTGACAAAGATTGAACAAAGTACTTAAGATTTCAAGAAAATTATGGGTTAGCTACGAAATCAAGCGATTCAAATTCTCGCGTTTTAAAATCATGTGTCTTTAAAAACTCACGTATCAAAATATCATGTCTCAAAATCTCACGATTTACAACTAAGTAATTTTTTGGTACATATTTAAACTATTTAGGGCATGTTCAAGCAAAAGAGGACAACCCTGGGTCTTTAATACAATTATAAAATTTCTATTAATTAGGAATCTTTCACATCGTAATATATATAAAATAAATATTCTGAAAAAAGCGCATATCCCTACTTTTTAATTCAACTCTAAAATTGCTCCTAATTAACAATCTTGCAAATTATATAAAATATTCTGGGAAAGGGGCAATATCCTGATTTAGCAACCAACTCTGTGTGTGTTA
Source organism: Dolichopus griseipennis (assembly GCA_963082915.1). Lineage (NCBI taxonomy): Eukaryota > Metazoa > Arthropoda > Insecta > Diptera > Dolichopodidae > Dolichopus > Dolichopus griseipennis. The sequence continues at coordinate 339,576,035 of OY720441.1, read as the reverse complement.
TACTTTACATATATATGTTGAAAATTTTCAGTATATAGATAGATACCTATACGAAAAAAAACAATATTTCCAAAATTTCATATAAAATGTTAAAAAAAATTAGCTGGAAGTACTGAATTTTGCATATCAGGGCTGCCACCCCTAAACCCTGCTATTTTAATAATTGATGCTACACGTCCATTACATTAAAAAAATAAAAAATTTATTATAATGTGGGAAATTTAGCCACCCAAACCCCAGCAAAATAAGTTATAGGAACCATATAGTAATAAAGGAGAAGTATACAAAGTTAACTATATATACTCGTAATTACATATTTAATTGTATAAAATGGTTACAACATTTAAATATGAAATTCTTTAGACTTTTTATAAATATACCAGCTTCTAACACCAATTCCTTGGTCCTTATTAGTCGAAAAATTTCTGGTACAATCTATACCTTTTCCCCAAACAATTGCTAAAAGATACCAATATGGAACTAAAATAAATTTGTAAATGACTTCTGGTACAATTAAAAAATGGATAAATTTTACTAACAATTGATTTTAATAAATACTCTTATTCCCTAAAAAGATTGTAAATATCACCACCTTATTCAAAAAAATTTACATAAATATTTTTTTTCTTTAAAATTCAAATTTTTCAATTCCCTTATTAAACTTTAATTAAACCATCTTATAATTTCACCACCTTCATTAACAATTTCATTCACCATTACTAAAAATACTTCAAATTAAACTAACAAAAATTTTAAACAAAAATACTTACAATAATTGTTTGAAATTTAAGATTTGTTATTTTTCTTTGACAACAATACATTCCATTATTGCAATATTTACAATTTTTTAAATTTTTTTTAAAAGCAAATTGAAAAAAAACAAAAAATTGTCTCTTTACAATTCGCACCTGATATAATTTCTCAGGTGAATTAACAACCAGTTAAAAAATGTGTGAATAATTCAATTAAACATATGATTATATAATAGTTTGGTTGATTGTTTATACCTATGCACTCTGTATAATATATATATGGAAAATAATCAAATGACAAACAAAAACTCTAAATTTATATTTAGCACTTGTGTATCTATGAACACAAAAATTTCTTGAAACAATAACGCACATTAGAGTTGATTGGAACCATTGAATGTCATCTCAAAAAAAGTTTTAAAAATTGCAAAATTTTTTTTAAACAAATCAAAAGATTCAGTAAAGTGTAAATAAAATTATTTAATTTTATTATTAAAAAGTCGGTTAAATTCGAAAACAAAAGTAATTTTTCTAATATTATTTAATTTTCGAATTAAACATATTTATCCATACATATTTTCGAATTCAACATGTTTAGGTAAAATTCAGGCTGAAAGTCTGGCAGCCTTGAAAAATCAAAAAAATTAAAGATTTACAATTTAAAAAATGCAAATAGAATAATCTATACAATACAGAAAGAATTTAAATATAATCTGTATCCTGTACAGCCATCTAAAGACCAATCTAGTTATTCATTACTGTATTCTAAAAATGTCTGAAATATGTAAATGGGAGAATGTCAATTCTCTATATTCAAAATCCCAACATTCCAAAACCCGGAATTTTTAATTCCTGAAATTTTCAAAATTTGAACATTCCAAAAGTCCCAATATATTACAAATATAAAATGTCTTTACTTAAAGTTCCCAAAAACCCTAAAGCTTAACATATTTTTATATATGAGATACTTTTCAATTTCTCAAACCTCAAATTTCTTTCTCAGTCCCAGTTTTTCTCAGTTCTGTTTGAGTAGTACTCGAACGTAATAGCGCTTACACGATTTCAAGGGCTCCGTTGTTTCTATATTTTTCGATTAATATCAATTTTGAAGTAGAATATTAATAACTTAAATTAATTCCAAAATTAATTGGTTGTCGACCTTCCATTTGGGAGGCCCGTATTCAAATACCAATACCAGTGGGAAAAAAAACTTATCTAATTTTCGACTTGACTCAGGTACCATTAATTGCCATTGGATTCAAATGAATTGCTTAACCAATAATTAATAATTATATCTTTAATAAAAAAACACTTTATAATTAAATACAAAATATAAAAAAATTAATTAATTGAATAATATAACTCACAGACACAAATTTACCTTATAATTCAAATATAAAATTATTACAATATATTAAAATGAGGTTGTATCAATTGAAAATTTAAGATGTTTTTTCATATAATAGGGCCTAGGACATACCCTGTATTTAAATTGCTTATGGAGTTCATTAAGATCACTTCAATATGGTAAGAATATAATAAGGTCGTCCCTGTTCTAACATGTACCTATGATATAGACAAACATAAAAGCCTAACAGTTAGACAGTTTGCACTTAAATGTTATAACTCTACAAAAGATTTTAAAATTTCTGTACTGGAATTTTTGCAAATGGATTAAATTTATAGCCTATCTACAATGACGCTTTCGTTTCGCTCTCATTACGTAGTCAACAGGAGTGTCTACAATGCAATGCGCATGGCAGTGTTTTTTTGACATTGTTTTGTTTACAAATTTTATGAATTAAAAAATATTCAATAGTTTAATGTTTATTGTATAGCTATAATGGTTTGATATTATTTAACCCTAAATACAAAAATAATTAATATTTCACATTTGAATACGTAGAAGAAAACGAAAAATTGAAACTTTTTTAATGGTTGCATCAGGGCTGCGTCTATTTTAGATACTTTCATATAATTCAATACTTTTAACTTAGTTTGACAGATAGCTACGTGTAGAGAGCGAAACCGAGAGCGTTAATTGTAGATAGGCTATTATGATCTTAATAATTACTTTCTTGAAAAATCTGAAAAAATCTGAAATATTCATTAGTCAGAATCTAACTCATGCACACCATAATCGAATACTTTATACTTCTTTCTATTTAATAAAGAAGTTACAATGCAATTGGAATAAAAAAAAATCGTAAATACTTCTAATTTTAGAATGATATTAATATTTCTTATTCTAATATACTTTTTAACATATTCATTACATAAATTAATTATAAAAGTTTTAATTCTAATTAAAAATCATTCAAAGATTCTTTATTTAAAATTCTACTTAAATCATAAATCAAAAATTCTAATTAAATTTGTATTATACTCCTTTGTTTCATTTTTATTATATCATAATTTTAAAACTATCATCATAAAGTAAATCTAATTAACTATAATTAAATGATTTTAATTTACATTTTATAATAATTTCAAGTATAGTATCTTAACGATCTTATCTTGTCATTTATTCAAAAACGTATAAATAATTTGCTATTTTAAATTTAATTGAAATTGAAAATTCAATTTGCCATCACAAATTGCAAATTTTTTTTTTTTCTTTTTATAACAAATTAAAATCTCTTTAACTCTCTTATTATCACTCTATATCATGTTAAACTGCGTTTAAAACGATGTCTGTAGACTGTATATATATATATATATACGTAAAATATATATAAAATAATATTTGTTACCGCAGACCGCTTCTGGGCATTAAATTCGAATTAAATAGTTAACAAATATTTTTTTATCAAATTCGTAATAAAAATAAACTTTATTATTTTTATGTTTAAATTAATTTACAAATCACTTTAAAAACCACTAGACAATTTTTTTATTCACGCTTTTAAAATCACGCGCATTTTTTCATTTCAAATCACCTGCATCCGCTTTTGATGATTCGCATAAAAGGAGTGCGTGTAGATTAGAAAAAAATAAAAAAATGGTTGGTGATAATAAGAAAAAAAAAAAAAATAAAAAGAAACGCCAAACATTTTATAAATAAAAATATTTTACGACAGGTAAATAATTTTTTTTTTTTATTAAAATTGCGATTAAATGCGAACCAAATTATGTATATAGGTACTTTAAATCAGAATAGTTTTTAAGTATCTCAACAATTTTTGATTTTTATGGGTATAGTATTGTGAATTTCATCTTAGGTTTATAAGTTTTTAAAAATGTAGTTAGGAAATACTTTTGTTTCGCCATTTTGCAAGAGTTTGAAGTGTACGAGACTTATTCACAAATTTCCACGTGTATACGCCTATAACATATTTTCTTGTTTATTTGTTCTAAAGTCCTAAAATTCTATTGGCATCGGAAAATCTGACCCCTAAACATCTACTCTATTCACTAAAACCATATTTTATCGTGGGCAAAAAAGTAGGATAAGAAGTAGAATGGCTTGTGCAGAATAAGTCTATTGAATTTTTTCTTATGTATTTATTCAAATTGTATGACAATTCGATAATTTTCAGAATTAGTTTTAATATTTCTCTACTTTGAACCCGGTTAGAGTTCTACGTTTCATAGCCTCGGTTAGACATATACAAATATTATATTCAAATTGATTTGAACTAATAGTAAGTTTGAGCTCATTTAAAGTAATAATTCTATTAAGTAATAAAATTGACGTTTAAGGCCGTCCGTCTGGAATCTAAGCGGATTTTTTTTGTCATATATTGTTCCCATTTTAAACCCGAATTCATACTATTGTAAGAACAAATTACACAGTTCTAAAAGTTAATAAATATTACTTATATTACATTATATTTTTCCAGACGTCTTTGTATTGCGTGACGCGTGACGCCGTAACTACAATCATATTTTCATCAAACAGCGATTTAAATTTTTTTGCAATTTTCCGGTAAATTTTAACTGATTTCAAAAAATTTTACCTAAATAATAACATTTATTATTTGAATTTCCTTTTTTATTTCCTTTTGATTGATTTTTCGAGTATATACCCTGCTATAACCATTTATTTGGGAAATTGATTATAATTAAGTCAAATTCCATATTTTTATACATTTTTATGTCATAAAATCACAATTAAAATAAATAATTTCTTTACCGAGTAATCTACAATATCTTATATTATAATAAAATTATCGGCAACTTTGAAATTGTATCGAGTTCCACAAATATTAACTGTCAAAAATCAAACATTATATAAAATTTTAACTGTCAAGTTTATTCTTAAATTTAGGATTTCCAATTAATTGTATTTAATTTATACATTCTTTTGTTTAAAAATAAAAGTAATAAAAAAAACCCAAGATCAAATTCCTCTCAAAATTTGAATTTCTCCAACGAAACCGTTTTAAATATGTAAAAAGGGTTAAGAACTTTGCAAGAAATTAAGTTTTATGTTGTAACTATAAATTAAAGTATTGTATGGCAACAGTATCCATTTAAGTTACTTATATTTAAAAGGCTTATAAAAACCGCTTACCTTAGTCTCCCGGTTTGTAATTTCTTACTATAGATATATTTCCGCAGAGGGGTTACGAGTCATCACATAACAGTACTTTATATCTCAAAGTTTCCGAATATATAAATTATTAGTCGGAAAAAGCTCATTATTCTGATTCTGTAGCCAACTTTAAGGTCCTTTTAAATTATGTTTTTATATACATACATATACAAATTTTAAAACTATGGGGTTGCGACCTCCAAAATCCTTCTAAACAAATTACCAATACCCAACTCATATTCTATCCAACTCTAAAGTGCATCCTACTTACATTTTTAAATACATATTTCCACAAGCAAACAAAAAGGCAAAACAATTGTATGAGAAATAAAGTATGAAAATGTATTTTTTAATAAAATTATTATTTCAGTTTTGCATTTATGTTGTCTGGTGGGGCTATTTGCCAACATATTCTATACTTATTGCATACTGTTGGAAAGAGTGTAAAGAGGCCTTTCAAACGGTATAATAATAAATACAGGGTGTTCTTGAAAATTTCTTGAAAAGTTTGAATTTTTTTTTTTTTCCCACTTGAAACTGCAATGTTTCAAAAACGGTAGCACCGATGCAGATGAAACAAGATGTATATTAAAGACAGCATCACGCCCTACAAAATTGTAGAAAATGGTTTCAGTTTACTGTCTTACACGAAAAATATAACTGTTTAATTAAAATACTACAAAATGTTAATTTATATATTGGGAAATTTTAAGATATAAAGTACCGTTATGTAATGACGTCATCTTAATAGCACGTAACTGCTCTGCGGAAGTTAATAAACAGATAATAATATACGAGGAAGATTATAGTTGCCCTTGTCAACTTTTAGATACCCGTGCTTACCCACTAACCGTTATTTATTTTCCACATGCTATTATAAATATTACAAAAAAAATATAAGAAAGTAAAATAGTTAAAAAAATTTAGCTTATTATCCCATAATTTTTGCTTAAAAAAAATTAAATAAAAAAAAAAAAATTAAATTTTTAATTCATTATACCATAATTTTTGCTTAAAAACAAAAAAAAAAAACTATAAAAAAAAATAACCATAAAAAAAAAATAGCCCACCCCAAAAGTTGGCCCGAGCGATGTCCAACTTTGCCAACTAACTTGCCCTATTACTTTACCTGCCCAGTTTTAATTTTAACCTCGTAGCTTCATTAGATTCACAGTTATCGAATTGAAAACTTTGTATGGCAGCTGCCCGAAAATGGGGTCGCAACATTTTGAAACTCCATATTAGTGCTCGATTCATTATATAACTAACAGTGTGTAATTTTCATCCTCGTAGTATACTCAGTTTCCAAGAAATTCATATTGGTGCAAAGAAGTTGTATGGCAGCCCCCCGCAAATGAAGCCGTAAAATTTTGAAACTTCATATAAGTGCTTGATTCATTATAAAACTAACCGTGTGTAATTTTCGTCTTTCTAGTATATTTACTTTTGAAGAAATTTATATTGGTTTAAATAAGTTGTGTGACAGCTCCCCGAAACCTTGGTCTGGTCTTAACCAAAAAGAATAGGGAACCTTAAAAATGTCCAAAAAATGTTTTGTGTGAATTTCAAAACTCTAGCTCTAATTTTTCAATTCTATCTCTTTTAATTAATTTTTAATTCACGAATATATTAAACCTAAGCAAAGTAAGCATCATATAATCATACTGATAAAATGATTCATTCAAAATATTACACATATACATATTATATGAATATACATACATAAATTATTTATGAAGCCATTTACTTAAAAAAAATCTTTGTCTTCTTTTTTGCTTATCTTAAATAAACTACGCATCATTTAAATCATATGAAATTCTAACTCGAAATCGTACAAAAAAAAATTCAAAAAAAAAAATAAACAAAAAAAACAAAAAACAAAAACAAACAAAATTCATATAATTTCATGTTACAAGGTGCATAGCTATATTTCAAATTTTTGTATGAAAATATTGGAGTTAAAAAAGTTAGCTGTTCGAGAGCTACCCGAAGTTTTGGTCCGATCTTAACCAAAAAAAATAGGGAACCTAGAAATTGATTGAAAAAAATTTTGTGAAAATTTCAAAACTGTAGCTCTTTTAGTTTTTGAGTTATCGTGCTGACACACAGACGGACGGACGGACGGACGGACGGACGGACGGACGGACGGACGGACGGACGGACGGACGGACGGACGGACGGACGGACGGACAGACACACATAGCTAGATCGACTAATTTTTCGATTCTGAGCCGATACGTACCCTTGACACTATATCTAGCTCGTCTAGATCGATGCGTTACAAACGGAGGAGCAAATCTAATATACCCGATGTCATATATATATGCACGGGTATAATAATACAATAAAACCAATAATACAATTGGTTAATATATACCATATATGATTTAATATATAATACAATTGGTTAAAAATTCTAGGTTATCGTTTATGACTATTTATTTATTAAGATTATTTAGGGTTTAAAATGGCCTCATTAAGGCATAACTGGCCCGTCCCTTCAAGTATTTCAGCATCAAAAAAATTACAATTCAGACAAAAATAATAAAATAATTTTTTTTTTTATTATCTTTAACTTTGAATTTTTCCAATTTAAGTTTGAATTTTAAAATTAATAAAAACGAGGAAGATTATAGTTGCCCTTGTCAACTTTTAGATACCCGTGCATACCCACTATGGTGTATAAAATAAACCGTAATTTACTTCCCTTATACATTTAACTCATTACCCCATAATTTTGACGTAAAAAAAAAAAAAAAAATTAACAAAAAAAAAAAAAAAATCACAAAACAAAAAACAAAATTTTCATTCATTGTCCCATAACTTTAGCTTAAAAAAAAAAAAAAAAAAAAATTAACAAAAAAAAAATAATCACAAAAAAAATAAACAAAATTTTCATTCATTGTCCCATAACTTTAGCTTAAAAAAAAAAAAAAAAAAATAAAAAAAAAAAAAAACAACAAAAAAAAAAAAATTGGCTCACCCTAAAAGTCCGAAGGTCCGAGTGATGTCCAACTTTGCTAAGTAACTTGCCCTATTAATTTATCTGCCCAATTTTAATTTTAACCTTGTAGCTTCATTAGATTCAAAGTTATTGAATCGAAAACTTTGTATGGCAGCCCCCCGAAAATGGGGCCCTAACATTTTGAAACTTCATATAAGTGCTCGATTCATTATATAACTAACCGTGTGTAATTTTCATCCGCGTAGTATAAATAGTTTTGAAGAAATTCATATTGGTGCAAGGAAGTTGTATGGCAGTCCCCCGAAAATGGGGCCCTAACATTTTGAAACTTCATATACGTGCCGGAGTCATTATAAAACTGACCGTGTGTAATTTTCATCCCCGTAGTATAAATAGTTTTGAAGAAATTCATATTGGTGCAAAAAAGTTGTATGGCAGCTCTCCGAAAATGGGGCCCTAACATTTTGAAACTTCATATAAGTGCTCGATTCATTATATAACTAACCGTGTGTAATTTTCAGCCTCGTAGTATAATTAGTTTTGAAGAAATTCATATTGGTGCAAAGAAGTTGTATGGCAGCCCCCCGAAAATGGGGCCCTAACATTTTGAAACTTCATATAAGTGCCGGAGTCATTATAAAACTAACCGTGTGTAATTTTCATTCTCGTAGTATAATTACTTTTGAAGAAATTCATATTGGTGCAAAAAAGTTGTATGGCAGCTCCCCGAAGACTTGGTCCGATTTTAACCAAAAACAATAGGGAACCTAGAAATTGTCTAAAAATCACTTTGTGTGAATTTCAAGACTCTAGCCCTTTTAGTTTTTGAGTTATCGTGCTGACACACGGACGGACGGACGGACGGACGGACAGACACACATAGCTAGATCGACTAATTTTTCGATTCTGAGCCGATACGTACCCTTGACACTATATCTAGCTCGTCTAGATCGATGCGTTACAAACGGAGGAGCAAATCTAATATACCCGATGTCATATATGTATGCACGGGTATAATAAAGAATATATTAGCCATTATTATTACATTGTATATTTTATTTCCACTTGGCATCAAAACAATCATTAAAAATTTAATTAATTAATTTTTTAATTTTGCATAATAAATTAAAAAATAAACAAAATGTTATAAATTATAAAAAAAATTTTAAAAATTATTTTAATTTCTAATTAAAAAATTGACATTCATTTGACTTACCGTTTACGTTCAACTTGTCATATTATTCCTTTTTTTTATTTTAGCTGTTTTTTGTTTTTGTAATTTATATCTAAAATTGAATTTTTTTTTTGTCTTTACCTTGTTTCATAAAAAAAGTACTAAATCAAATTCAAAGTAAAGGTTTGCGTTACTTAAAATTCACTGTTTGTTTGCTTTTTTGTTTTTTTATCAAAATTTATGCCACAACATTAAATTTATTGCTACCTAACACTTTATTTTTCAAATGACACTTTTAATAAATGTTTCCCGTGTTAATTGTAAAGCACACCGAAAAAAAAAAACAAAAATGTCAAATTACTTGTTTGACGTTTTGTGAAAACATGTCAATAATATTGAGGTTAGAATTTTATTTTTTTATTTTGTTTTAATTCGTTAAACTTCTGAATTAACTTTTTTCCAATTTGAAATTGAAACAAACGTGTAGAATGAAAAAAAAAACAAACCTGAAATAAAAAAAAAAATAAAAATATCCATTAAAAAAACAATATTTAATTGGTAGATACAAAATTTTAATTATTTAATTAATTAATGAATTAATTGCTGTGATGGTATTTGACATAAAATATTTATTGAATTTTGTCAAACAAAAAAATGAATTTATAAATAAATTAAATTTTTATCAAAATTTCTGAAATTTAATCATAATGCATATTAATAACATATTTATTAAATTAAAACCTTAATTCTAAAAAAATTATTAAGTAATTAGACCAAAAAAAAAATAATATTTTAAAATAATTTGTTTTGCAAATAACGTAATTTTCTTAGGGGATTTGGTAGATAGAAGAATTGCTATATGGTTTTCTCTGACTGCGAAGGTATGGCTTTCTCTGAAAAGGCAAAGAATCAAATAAGCTTCTGATAAATTGACATATCTCAAAAAGAGCTCAATTAGAGGAACATGAAAAGGGCTATGTAATAAATAATTACCAAACAGTGAATGCTGCAGATTATAACAAATTGCTAACTGTTAAAAATATTCAATTCTAAAAAACAGTTATTAGCTCATTTTCAAAAATTTTAATTGAAAAATTTAAAAAAAAAACCCCCTAGAGCTTCCCAAAGTTCGAAAAAGCTTTGTATTTAAAATGTCATTACAATAGTTCTATGAGGTAAATTTTTAATCTAACGGTAAAAGACAATTGTTTTTATAAAAATATTCATAAGGTATATTTAAGGTTTGCGTCGGAATCTCGATTTAATGAAAATCTCCTTTAAGATAATCTCTTTTTTTTTATATTCTGGAAAAGGCTGATAATTCCGATTTATTTGTATTTAAAACTGAAATCCTGAATAAATAGATTTCTTTTTAAAGCTAGAATTTCCAATTAAAAACGAGATTTTCTAAAAACGGGTATTTAAAAAGTAGAATTTACTAAACCGAGATTATGTGATGCTTCAATAAAATATACAATATTACTATACCGTACTTTATTTGACCTTACTCGAAGATCAATTCAGAAAAAATTTTAGAACCAAAAGGATTAAATAAGGAACTTAAAATTGCACAATTAATTAAATCCTTAGAAATTAATTCAATTGATAAAATATCAGTAGGTATGTCATTTATAATATGAGTATGTTTTTTAATAAATTATTTTTTGTGACGCTTACTATAACGCTGCTGTAAAGGGTCTATTATTGAAATTTTGCTTCTCTAAGCAACTGGTAACCGAAAATTAAAGCTCCAACATTATATCTTAATACATTTTAAGGAGCTGTCCTATTTCTAAGCTGCTTCCTTAAAATTGAACGAACGGTACCCTAATTTTTAACCTTTTTTCTTTATATAATAAAATTCTAAGGAAATTCTTAAATTAAAGGAAAAAGCTGAGCTAATATTGGATGAATATCAGTGTGGATTTAGACCAAACCGGTCAACAACTGATCAAGTGTTCCTACTAAAGCAAACTATAGATAAATGCTATGAATTCAACACAGATTTACACCTACTGTTTTTGGATTTTAAACAGGCGTTCGACTGCATTGAAAGAAGCAAAATTCCAAACTCTTTGCATAACTTGGGTATACCGACAAAACTAATAAATCTCACCATGATGACACTAAACAATACCATAGGTAAGGTCTTATTACAGCGAAATATATCCGAGTCTTTTAGAATTAAATCAGGAGTAAGACAGGGAGATACACTATCGACAACAATCTTCAACTTGATGCTACATCATGCGGTCAGAGATCTATATAGAGGAGGTCACATATTCTGCAGATCAGAATTGTTTTATTCGTATGCTGATGATATAGTAATAATATCAAAAAACAAGAACGATATGATGCGCATGTTCACATCCATAGAAGGAGCTGCAAAAGCTATTGGACTGCGAATAAACCAACCAAAAACACAATATCTGAAGGTATCAAGAAGAGAAAGCAGAAGACAACCCGAAAGCATTACCATCGGTGAGTACCAATTTCAAGGTACTGCAAGTTTTAAGTATTTGGGTGTGATAATAAAAAATGACAACAGTATGCAAGATTGTATAACTGACAGATTAGTGGCTGCAAACAAATGCTACTACGCGCATCTCAAATTATTTAAATCCAGATTACTCACCAGAAAATCCAAGCTCAGTATATACAAAACAACCGTGCGACCAGTACTTACTTACGGTTGTGAAGCTTGGACCCCTACGGTCACTGAAGAGAAAAGTTTGCGAGTATTTGAACGCAAAATATTAAGAAAAATCTACGGGCCTAGAATAACAGAGGACGGGGAATATTTTCAAAGGTCAAATGAAGAGCTGGACCGTATAATCGAGGGGAAAGATGTAGTCAGGTTCTACAAAGCGCAACGCATTCGGTTGGCTGGACATATAATGAGGATGGAAGAAACACGGCCCCAGAAACAAATACTTCAGTATCGCCCACTTATAAATCGACCACAGGGAAGACCTCGTCTGAGATGGCTGGACAGTGTAGAAAAGGATTTACTAACACTAAATGTACAAAACTGGAAGATAAAAGCAAGAGACAGAAATATCTGGAGACGAGTTGTGCAAGAGGCTCAAGCTCACCCCGAGCTGTAACGCCAGTTGATGATGATGATGATGAATAAAATTCTAAGAGAAGCTTCAAATTTTGGGGGACGTCAAAATTTAATTCCTTGAACCTGAAAATTTTTATGCTTTATTTATAAAACGTTCTAATTAATAGCTTTAGATTATTTAGAACATTTTCGATTTTTTCTTTATAATTTTGTTGATAAGCCGCTCAGAATCACTGCACGGTGTTCATCTAGGTAGTGTTGGGCTTTAATCAACTAAAATCACTTTGGGAAGGAAATTTTTCCTGATCCTTTTTTAAAACCCAACTTGGAATGGACCTTAAATACATATATGTGCCGTTTGGTTTTTAGGATCGGGATTGGGAAGGAAATTAGGGTAAGAATTTGGGAATTTCAGATTTCCAACAAAATAAAATAATTTATTATATTTAAAGGATATAATTTAAAGGGAAGTCATGAATATGGATGTTAATGTTCTTCATAAACTTTATTGGATCGTACATATAAAAACTACCAACTTTCGGAAACACATTACATGGTAACTGATTCCACAATCGCGATATACCCATAACAATGGAATTTCCATAAGTCATGTTTCGCCATCTTACTAATTCAACAGAACAGTGTAGGGTAAATTAAACCAATTTCGATCAAACCAAATTTAATAAAAAAGTTGAATACAATTAGCAATTCTAAACACTTTTTACATAAGTACATGTCTATATGTATATATATATATCTTTCTAATGCAACATTAATTAAACATTTATTTTAAAATAAAAAAAAACTTTTGTTTTATTAATTAATTTATTTTATAAAATTCCAACTTTTTAGTGCAATATTATTCCTCCAGTACTCAATTACAAAAACAGAATACAATCAATATACAAGTAATCAAAAACTAAACTAGGTATAAACATTTTTTTTTATAAATACCATAAAATATAATTTATTTTATTAATCGTATTAATCAAATTCGTTACAATTAATTGTCGCTTGAAAACCTTTCTAGTTTTTTTATTATTATTATTATTAGAATCGATTATTAAATATATTTATATCGAATTCAGTTTTAAGTTTTTTTATTAACTGTTGGTTTTTTATTTTTCTAAATTTCTCACGCCCATTCATTAAAAATTTAAATTATTATATTAATATTTTATCGTATATTGAATTGAATTATAAATTTTCAACAAAAAAAAAAAAAATTAAATAATTAAGTTATGCACTCCTGCACTCCTTTTCAAATAACTTTAAATTCTATATAATTTTAATATAAATTATAAAATATATATATAAAAAAAATATTCGAATAAATTCAGAATTTATATTCAGAAAAAATTTAAAAATTTAATCTAATAAATCAATTTATATCCAATTAAATTAAAATATTTAGATTTAAATAATCATTCTTTCAGATTAAGAACCTAATTTTTCAAAACCTAATAAATTTATGATATTATATATAGGTATAATATAATATATACATAGCTTTACATAGGTGCCAACTGCCATTTTAAATGTCTACTATAATTTCACACGCAAATTTTGTTTATTTATAAGTTATTAACATATTTCGAATAATTTTAAAGATTTATTATGAATAATTTATATTTTTTAAAAAATTTAGAAATTAAATACTTTTATTAAAGTTATAATATAGTATGGCAACACTGCCCTTGTTTTAAAAATTTATGAAATTATTTCGATATTTTCTATTAATTTTCTTAAGACATTTTCTACATAAGCACCTCTAGTTAGCATGCAAACAGGTGAGTAATGTTACACGTTGCAATGTACCTGTGTTTTCCAATAATTATCCAATTCCAATCATTGTTACCTATACATATATTAAACATTACTGACCGCAATGGACTTTTATAATTTTATTGAAATTTGTTTTTTTTGTTTTTTACCCAATTGATTCTTAGTCACTACACTATAAACATTAACGAGTAACGAGACTACAAGTGGGTTCATAAAACACGAAAATCAAATCTTAACACTTCGATTAACCCCTTAAAACAACAGTATGGGGTAATAGTAATGTCACGCAATGTATATCAAATCACGACAACTTCTTGTTTTTTTGAATTAATTTTTGAACTGTTGTTACTGATTGTTGTTGTTTTTGTTGTTTGTGTTGTAACTTACGATTTTGTGTTTGTTTTTGTTGCAATATCAAAGCGCAACAAATTTTTTTTTTAAATTTTGTTATAACTCTACAACATATAAAATAAGTACCATTTACACTTATGTATATCAAAATAAAATAATAAGAAAGAAACAGTTATAAAAAAAAAACTAAAAATTCCAAGGTGAAATTCGGTCAAAATCAAACGGTATATTTTAATATTAAATAATATTTTATTTGAAAGCAATAAAACTTTAAAATAAAAAAAACATAAAGAACAGTTAAATATGTATCATTAATACCGTTTCTTACAATATAGTAACGGTAACACTATAAATTTATCCACCCCTTTTGTACAGTTAAAATAAAAAAATGAGAAAAAAATATTAGAAAGAATCGATTGAATTGTTGTTTTTTGTGTATTTTTTTTTAAATCGATTTATAATAAGGAATTATTATAACAAGTAAACCACACCTTAAATTAATTTAGATAGTTTATATATTTTTGCTAATTTTCAATTTGAGTCATTCTTGTTTATGTTGTATGTATGGGTTGGCGTCGAAATCCCAAAATGACAAAATCCCAAAGTTATAAAATCCTAAAATCCCAAATACACCAAATTGCCTAAATCCCAAAATTTTAAAATCCCAAAAACCAAAAGCCGCCCCAAACCCCCCTTAAACAAATTACTGAAACTCTGGTTTTGTATCCAACTCTGAAATCCTTCTTAACGTTTTTCATAAATAATAAATAAGCAACAAAGCAATTAATATAATCGGGGCTGCAGCTTCCAAACGCCCGCTAAAAAAATTATTTGAACCCTGATTTTGAATCCAACTCTGAAATCGCTCCTCACATTTTTTCATAAATCCTAAATACTAAAATCCCAAAATTCAAAAATCCCATATACCCAAATACCAAAATACCAAAGCCTCCCTCAAACCCCTACTGAACAAATTATTGGAACTCCAATTTTGTGCTAAACTCTGAAAACCTTCTTAACATTTTTTCTTAAATAATAAGTCAGCAACAAGCATTGAATATAATACTCCCAATTAAACAAATTATGGGGGCCCCGATTTTGTATCCAACTCTGAAATCCTTTCTAACTTTTTTTCATAATGAAATTTTACAATTTGGGATTTTATAATTTGGGCTTTTGGAATTTAGAATCTATATTTAATTTGGGATTTTGACATTTGGGATTTCGTGGCGCTCCCTGTTTATACAGTTATATAGTTAATATTATGGTCTAGATTGATATGGACAGATCATAAAAAAATATAAGAAAAAAAAAATGTACTTATAGAAAAAAATAACAGTTATGCTATTTTAAAAGACAGTTATTAAAAATTTAACTACTAAAACAATATTAATGTTATTCTTATATTATTTAATGTTGTTTTACCGTTAACCTTCGATTTAAATTTTTTTTTTTTAAATTGCAACCACTGCATAAATACTTTTTATTTTTTTTTTATTAACTTTTATTTTTTTTTAATTTAAAAGTTTAATTTTGTTTTAAAAAATGTGTAAAAATAATGTTTAATATATCTATTGCAGTCTAAAATTTTAATTCTTTTAATTGGGGGGAAAAAATTTATATTTTCAGTAATTTAATGGTCAATATCTTTTATGATTTAAACTAATAAATTCTTATTAGAAAAAAAACCATAAATAATTAATATAGGTTATGAATTTTTTTTTAGAATTTATATGGATTTTTCTTTTGTAAAAGGAAGTTTTAGTTTAGTTTATAGCGATAATGACTGGGTGGCGCAGTGTTTAAATGGTCATTCTAAAGACCCAAGTTTGAAGTCCTGTAAGCGTAATAGAAACTTTTATTGGGTTTTTGACTCGCCTTCAATCCGCAATTCGGTTCCAATTAATGACAACGTCACTAATTAGTAATTTTTTATGTATAATAATGTATATGTATAATAAAAAACAAATTAACAGAATAATGTAAACAAATAATTTAAATTGAATAGTATAACTCACAGATACAGAAATACCTTATATCTCAAATTTTCAATTCATTAAAATATTGCAATATACAAAAAAGTAAAATTGTATCTATCGAGTGCAATCTCAAATGTTAATTGTAGGTCGAATTCTAATAATAAGAATATAGCATAACGAGTATACCTTTCCCCCTGTTCTTACATGGCATATAGATAGCCTTATTTGCCTATAAGGAATGAAGAGTTGAGCTTGGTATTAAAATGATCTGCATTAATCCCTAAAGTCAATCGTCGCAATAAGATTTCAAGATACAGAACCCTTAACACTTAAAGCATCACAATATGAATCTATAATCAATAAGTGACTGCTGATTACTGATGCGTTAGACTTGATTTCAGTAAAATGAAAACGAATGTTAATTTACTAACATTAATGTAAAAAGTGGAAAATACTATATTTGCATTAGGTTTTTTATTGTAGCGCTCCAATACGTGTATGACCAATTTCAGACATTTTTAATAAATCTCTTTTATTAAAATTTATTTGAATAACATAACAATCAACACTATTGATAACAAAAAAACTTAATGAGTGCTATAAAATATTTTATTGATTTAAAACAAGTATTTTATAAGAATTAAAATTATATAGACATACCACACATATGGTATTCTAATTTTGAACTAGATCAATTTTTCTACGATATAAAATTATACAATATAAAAAGAAGTATCTATTAATCATCTTATAATTTAAAATAATTCAGTAATTCATTTTCCAAAAGATTTAATATTCAAATTTCCGTTTTTAATTTAATTAATAGATGATTTCCTTTAATATTATACATTAAAAAATAAAAAAAATAAATATTTTACATTTCCGGGCCGTTTTATTTTAATTGTAGTTCACCTTAAATGTACATAAGGAACCTATGCAATTTCAAAATGTTTTCAATCCTAAATATTTAAAATAGAAATAAATATCATCAATTTTATATTCAAATTTAAAATTACAAAACCAGAGGCATACAAATTATGGCCCGCAATAAAAAAATTATTGTGTTCTTTCATAAAATACTTTTGATTAAACAAGTGTATTTCTAAAATACTTAAGTTGTAAAAAGTTTAAAGTTTTATACTTTGAGAAGTCAATACTACTATTAACTATTGCTCCCTTTAGCCTAAATATTTTTTTTGTAATTCATTTAAAGCCCATATCAAATTATTACGTACAAGAAGAATTGAATGCTCAGCAACTCAAGCTGCTAGAATCATTAGGTAGGTAGCTAAACACGTATCCCTTCCACTTTGTGACCGGAGTAACTTATAAAAATTGCAACTCAATAGCAGTTTTGCGGTTCGGCAACATTTGCATGTCATTCCCCTCTTGTTAAGTTTTTCTATTAGAGCTCAGATTAGAAATTCTGCACCACAAAATAAAAAATAAGTTTATCTAAAAAACTCAAAACACCCAAATTTGTCAAATAATAACGATATAATATTTAAAGTTAAAAAAAAAATCGCCGCAAAAACCAAATCCAGATTAGTAAACCATTTTTTGGTTAAACAACAAAGCGCAAAAACAAAAAAAAAAAATTAAAATTAATAATAAGTAAAAATCTAACATCATTCTTTAAATGGCATATCGTTGCCCACGAGCTTTAAAATCGTTTAAATGTACAAAAAATAAAACAAAACAACAATAGTATAACAACTTACAACTAAGTATAGAAAATCATTTTATTTCTCAAAATAAATCTTACAATATAAGCATTGTTCTAAAATAATGTACTTGTATACAAATTTAATAAATGACTGTTACATAACTTATAGATAGATTTGGTACATTAAGTACATTCAATTATTTAATAAAAGCACAGTTCAAGAATGTAACAACAAAACGACTGTTCAATTTGAAATAAAAATTCTTGAGAATTAATTGAAATTTGAATTTTGAAGAAAAAATTCCATTTAATAAAACTTATTTTGATCAAATATAATTTATTTTTCTTATAAGTTGGACCTCAAAAATTCAATGTCTTCAGTTTTTGACAACTTTTAAGTATAACTGTAAGATATAAACATTTAAAAGAGCTTGCAATACAAATAATCGAGGAAAAGTCTTTAAAAACGCTTAGCAGTTCAATCACTTTTTCCAACTATAACCCTTAAATATAGGAACTCTTTTATAAATCGCACCTCCAATTCGTGGAACGCATTACTACCATATGGGTTTCCAAATATGACTTAAAAAATTCAAGAGAGAAGTTAACTTATTATTCCTCCTGGGCTTCCAACTCAACTCTTAATGGACATTATGTCACATCATTTCAACCTATATACAACGCAAGTAGGTTGGATGCTATCGCATTATTATGGCTAAAGGCGGGACGTTTTTTTAGTGAGTCAGAATCTTACACTAACACTATAATTTTCCACGTGCCATTTAAAGGACCTCACAGCTAAACAAAATGTCATACAAGTGATTTAAAACCCTTTTAAATGATTTGACCCCAGTCAAAGCGATCAACTCTTTGACTAGTTAAAGCGTGATATTTCAATTTTCGTGTCCTAAACTAACTGACATTATCTTAGATAGCTGTCAAACAATTAGAAAGAACTGTTTCCAACTGTCAAAAAATCTAATATAAAACAAAATCTAAGAATTTTATTATAATTCAAAATTAATTTTAACAATTTTTAGTCCAAATTTGAAATGAATATTATCATTTATTAATTTTTTATTAACATTTATTATTTAATTCTTTTTTATTCAATAAAAACAAAGATTGAAATTATTTTAGAATTGCCGCTATTACATCAAGCTTGAGGCTTAAATCATTGTTTTTATTTATCAAAACAGCAAACGCGTGCGTTGTTTTTTTTTCTATGCGATTCTTATTTTATTTTATTCAAAAAAAAATCAATTTGAATTGTAATTCTCATCTTTATACTTCAAAACTTTTGTTTCTCATTTTGTAAAAAAAAAGAACATGCATTACAAAAAACGTGATCTCAATGAATATTCAAAATTCAAATATAAAAAAAAAAAAATCCCACATTTTAATACAATTCCAAAAAAAAAAAAATATTTGATTAAATGGCAAATAGCGATAAATCTACAAAACACTACCAGATATATACTTAGAAAGATATTCAATATGATTCTTTTCTTAAAGTAATACTTATTTGTTATATAAGTATTTTGCGACTTTAAATTCGATGGAATCTTTGACTCTTGGGTAGGAGTGAAATTATACTCACTTTTTAAAAATTTAATAATTTTTCTTAAGAACTTCTTAATGGTGAAATAATCAGACTAAATTAATTATGTTAGATATCCTTTTATTAATCTTTTTAATTGAACTCTGAAAAAAAAGAACAATAGTTATATTAAATACATGGTGTTACCTAATTAAATGCACTGTCATTTAAGCTACATATCTTGGAAACTAGGAGAAGCCGAACTTAGTCCCCATACAAAAAATATGCTTACTCATAAGTACCTATTCAGGGGTATATAGCAGTGCACTTAATTAGGAAACACTCTGAATGCATCCATTATTCGATTTACACCAGCTGGAGCTAAACAATGGGTCTCCCAGTTTATATTTTGGCTAATTTCAAATAAATGTAAATTAATCATTACAATTAAGCTTCACTTATTACGAATCTACTAATATAATTTTAAAGTGACAACACTTCACATTAAATGTTTGTTATGACATTAATTAATGACAGTAATTTGACAGTAATTGGAGATTGACAATTAATTTGACAGTTAATAACATTAATTTTTATTTGTAACTTCAACATATTAACAAAAAAAAATCAATTATATTTTAAATTCAATTATGTAAGCTAATGAATTGATCAGGCAACTGTTTTCCGTAATTGGAGATCTCCAAAATTTATCTTCGATATAAAAACGCAAAAGGATCTAGCAGAATTGTCAAATTGGAATTATTAATTTGAATACATAAATGCGATACATATAATATAGTATAGGATTCATAGGATTCATATAACTCATATTTTTCCATCATCACAAAGTAATGGATCGGATCAAAATTGAAAAGAAAAAGGTTGGAACCATGGCCGTCCGTCCGTCAGTTCATCTGTCGGTTTGAGAATAGCTTAATTTGTATCAAAGCTGACAGTCTGACATTTTAAAGTGATAACTTTTAATGACCAACATCTACACAAAATTAAGTTGATGTACTGCAAGTGGTTCGAATAGTAAAATACAATTTTCATGCACATAATTCAGAGTCTAACGGTGTTGTGTATTTTGTCAAAAGTAAATAGCCGAATTATATTATTTTTAAATTACGATCTAGCGATCTAGAGTTGGCACTCTACACTCTAGCTCATTTTAATTTGATTTTATAAACTATACAATATTGGTTTAAAATAATTTGAACTTGTTTCACTGAAAGAAATATGTTGCTGTAGTACGACTATAGTATTTTAGTTTTCAAAAACGGGTTTTGACACAAATTATTTCAGCTAACTTAACAGCAATCAGAATACAATTATTTTATCAAATAAAAACCGAATTCATAAATAACTAAAATCTAATAATTATTTTAATCCATCCATTAAAAATTAAAAGCATAAAATTTAAAAAAAAAAATAAAAAGATTAGATCATAACAATTACACGATTTCCATATTTGATTAAATGATTCTTCAATGTAAATTATATGCAAAAATGTAATATTCATTTTTATTTTCAATTTCTTATTTTTAAATTTTTTTTTTATTTTTCATTTACGATTAAGCCAGATTAATTATATTGTCAACAACAATTCAAATCGAATCATCAGTTTTTTTTTTTTATACTCATAATAATTTTTGCAAATAAATCTTAATAGTAGCAAATTTCAATATCAAATGAATCGATTCAAAAAAAAAAAAAAAAAAAAATTATATTAATGTACCAAAACATTTAAATCGATATATACACAAAAACACAAAACGATTCAACAGCACATCAAATAAAAAAAAAAAAAGAATTTGAATGGAATTCAATCGAAATGTATTAAATCGATTAATAATTATAATAAATTGCTATTATATAACAAAAGTGCATATGTAATAAATTAACATACATACATATTATATATATTTATAATGTAAAACGATTATAGGATTGCTTTTTAAATACTGAATATCGATCAAATTTTTTTTTTAATATATCTTTGACATGTGCTACACAGCTGGCAAACGCGATTTTAAAATTATTTTAGTGACTTCTTTTCATTGTTTAAATCGATTTATTAAAAAAAAATGGAAATTTTTTTTTGTTTTGATTGATGAACACAATAATGTTCATTTAAATTTAAGCTTCTCCTATAATAGTATTCACAAAAAATTTTTTTTAAAAAAAAAAATCGATTATAATATGTATTTATATTGAAAACAATGTCAGTTTGTTGTATGCAAAATATAAAAATAAATTAAAAAAAAAAAAGCTAATCATTATTAATATTTTTAAAATTGATTGTTAAAAAATTTGTAAAATCTTTAAATATATATGGAAGTACAGTAAAATCTCGGTAAGTGGAATCATTTAAAAATATGATTGACTTTGTATTTATATCAATAATAAATTAGATATTATAAGTTTAAATTATGGTATTTGGCGAGCAATGCAGGGTATACTATTCGAGTCTCATTTGAGAAGTACCAACTCTTCGACTTAAACCAATTTAACCTTTTGCCAAACCAAACTTTTGAAACTAAACTTCAGGGTTAAGCCTTGTTGTTATTGTTTTGATATGGGGATGGCATGTGTCATCGTAACACGTAGGTATTGCAGCTCTTTGTGCACTCATCATCAATACTTTTAATTAATTTATAAGTAATATTATTTATTTTGTTTATATTATATTTTTATATATTTTAAATTATGTTTGGTAACCATGGGGATTTGAAAGAAAAATCGTTTCTTTCAATAATTTTTTTAATTAAAAAAATTAATAAACCGTACGAGAGTCGAACCCGCACCATCCACTAACCCACCGAGGCCCCGGATTAGGCCTTAAGCACAAAACTACTGCAGAAATTTAAAGTTAGATTTTGAGAATAGGGATTACAAAAGGAAGTTTTGTAATTAGTATTGGATATTATGGATTAATTTAAATTTTTACTATAGAAGTTGATCTAAGAGAATAAGTTTATCTAATCTAATTTCCTAGATTAGACTGTACAAGCAGTAAATTAAATATATGTATATGTATACAATAAATAATCGATAACTTATTCGATTGTAATATTATTAATATCAGTTTTCTGTTATATAATAACTTTTTTATTTAATACAATGAAAATTCAAATACAAGTAGATGATGATTATAATATGCAAATGAATTGAATATTATTAAAAATTAAATATAGTAATAATAATTAAAATAATTAATATTGTAGGTGTTATATCTTTTTATTTTGTAATTTATAATTTCTATTCAAAATAGTTACTTTTATTATCGTGTTATATTAATATTTATCAGTTTAATTTTAATTTTAATTACCGAACAATAATGAATACTTGAATGTTAATAGCTAATAAGGTTTTAATAAAAGCGATTAATTCCTTTCTAGTTCTATAAGATTAAATATAGATTTTAATATTTATTGTGTATGAAGTCAGCTAATTTTTTCTTAAAAAAATATTTTTCAAGACAAATTTTAATTTTAACCTAAGGAATTTTTATTATTATGAAGATTTTTTAGCTATATGAATAGTGGGAATTCATTAATCATGTATCAACAGAGAATATTATTTTTTTTAAATATATATGGTGGTAATAGATCTAAAAAACTAATTAATTAATAATGGCAAGTGTATTAATAATTACCATGGTAAACTTAGTTATTGTGATGTGTCTTAAAGAGATCAAAAATTAACGAACAATCGAAAGAAGATATAATAAGTATAGAAAATTCTAAGGTTAATCAAAAGACTGAAGCAGAGAACCACTGGATTTTTAATATAATTAATCATCAGCGTTTTTACAATATTTTAAGTTACTTTAAGTTATAAATATTTTACGAAAATTAGAAATTTAAAATGGATTTTTAATTCAAATGAGGGTGTTACTAATACCGGCTTAAAGAATACTTCCTTTAAATTGGATGTTACTGCTTAAAAAAAAAAAACACTATCAAGCAAGTCATAAACAGTTAACTTAATCAATTAATTCACTTCCAACCCAGAATCTGACAAAATGTCACTCATGTTTAACAGCTGGGTGGCACAGTACTTAGAGTGCTGACATTCCATGCGAAAGGCCTGAGTTCGAATCTCAGTGAAAGAGAAACAACTTTCTACTTTTCGACTTGACTCAGCTAGCATTCGCCATTGGGTTCAAATTAATGGTTTAATCAATAGTTAATAATTATATATCTTTAATAAAAAATACATTAATGTAACAATATAAACAAATACAAAATATAGACAAATAATTTAATCGAATAATATAACTCACAGATATAGAATACAATATATACAAAATTAAATTCCAATTTTCAATTCTATTTCGTTTATTTCGTTTAAATATGTATTGAAAATCTAAGACGTTTCTCCATGTACCTATATCGACAGTCTTATTAGCCTAACAGTTTAACAGTGAGTGCTTAAAAAAAAAAATTTTATTACTATCATAGGTTTGATCCACTAAACAATTTTTCGTTAATTTTTACATTAATTCACCACGTTGCAATACATTGTATTTTTTTAATATTATAAATTCCATTATTTTTAACGAAAAATAATGATGGAAAGCATCTGTTACAGTTAATAAATTTAGTAAGTTAAAGAAATAGTAAAGCGTCCCAAAGGAAGTTGGGATCCACTTTTGTGAACGCTTTTCCCTAAATTAATATAAGTATATTACATATTTTAATTTACTACTCGTATTAAGAGTAATTCTAATATATTGACTATTATTTTAATAATAGTTTAATAGCTCTATTATTTTCAACCCAGTTCATTAAAATTTTTATTAGAGATATTCTTAAATTTTACATCAAACTGTTCAAATTTGAAAGAGCAATTTTACGTATTTTAATTAAGAAATTATATTGAATCAGCCGCAACTATGGGAAAATATATACAAATATAGTTATTAAGTTAATTTAGTATATATTTTAAGTTTAAGTATATACAAAAGAATTTTTTAATATTTTAGTTAGTAAGAAAAGACAATAACCAATAACCCCTAAAAACTTTTATATCTTATGGGCAATAACTTGCAAATTAATGGTAATTTCCTGTAACCAATACTGAAAATTGTAATTATTTTTTATCCACTCAAACATATTAATAAAGTCATTAAACTTTGTAGCCATTAAAATATTTTGCTTTCATATATACAGTGATTCAAAAAAAACTATAAAATTATAATTACTTTTTTTATACTGCTTCATTTGATTGATATTGGCATTAGCCTATTTTTTAAAATTTAGAAGAAGTTTCTTTTTCCTAAAAAATTGACGGCTTCTTGAGATTTTCCCATTATATATTGATAATATTTTATAATCAATTAAGATTCTATCAACTTGTAGTTTGATGGTAGAATAATATAAATATTAATATTGACGAAGGACATGGAAAACTTCAAAAGCCATCTATTTAAGTTGTGTGCGGTTCCTATAGGTAGCAATCGACTTTAACACGCCAAAACCACAACCCTTATTGAACCAGACTCTAGTATGGGGTCTATAATACAAATATACACCTTGGTTCCGAGGGTAAGGAAGTTGTTGATTTATTAGGAATAAGGTTTGGGAAAATATAAGATTATGGGGGATGGGAAAAATTAAATGGAATATTTCGAAGAAAGATGTAAATGCTTTTCTTAAATTTAGCTAAATCATACAAATATACATTACCAACTTTGAGTAACACATTTGGTTAAATATTGGATAATTGTGGGTCACTGTAAATACGTACTATTAAAAAAATGGCCCAAATAATTGCACATAACAATTTCCATAAAAGAAAACATGAAAAATAATGGAATTTATTTCTGTTGTATTTTTTGTTTTTTGCATAAAATTTAAAATTTTAACATTTATTAAAATTAAAATTCATAAAAATCGAATTGATTTTCTTTTTACTTTGTTTTATCGATATTAAAGTAAACGAACTTTTAAAGAATGTTTTAAATCATTACCTTTTAAAACCATTCTAAATATATGAAAATCGATTTTGTTTCGCTTCTTTTCAAAATATCAAAACCAAATCGAATGAATCGATTTTTAAAGTAAACAATTTTTTTTTTTATTATTTCTCTGGCGGTCATTTTGTATATTTTAAAAGGTATTTAGAAAAAAAAACATTAAAACAACCAATTTTAAGCATTAAATAATTAATATATGCATTTTTAATTTAATTTTAAATATTCTCAGATTTTAATGAGTTCCATGTATAATAAATTACCAATAAAAACTAAAAAATGATTAATAACTTCAAAATGAATTTGACAGATGCTCAAATGTTATAGAAAATAAAATATTTTAGAATTCCTTTAAGGTAAATTTTTTATTAGAAAATTTTAATTTTTTAATTTTAAGTTTTATTTTAAATTAATTGTTGCTTAAAGTATCGGAAAATGCAATTCATAAAAATCTGATTGCATTTTAATTATTTTAGAAAGATGATTAATTTTTTAAACAGGTGTTAATTTTTTTTTTTTGAAAAATTTTGAAATATATTTTTATTTAATTTAATTTTAATGATAAACAAAATGGTGGAAAATAAAATTATATATTAATTTTTATTGCATTTTTTGACAAATTTCAAATTTATAATTTTTTGAGAATTTTGAAATAAATTAAGAGCGCGGAGTGTAAGAATCCTTTCAAGGCACGATAGGAAAATTATAGAATAAATAAAATTAAAAATTGCATTGAAATATATTGGGAAAGCAGATTTTTAAAGATAATGTTTTAATTTAAAATAAATCAAATAAATATACAATATGTATTGAAAAAACAAAATTTTTAATAAATAAAATAAGTTAGATCTATTTCGAGTCTATTTTTATTTATAAATTTCCGTTCATATAATCTCGATGGCAATTTATCGCCATTAAAAATTTGAGGAACATTAATACAAATTAGATCTATTTTAAAATAATAGAAAATAAATTAATGTTACGGGATTACAAAGAACCTAATTTCGTTATAATCTTATTAATCAAGAACAATGTTTCCTATTTATTACTGTTCACTGTCACTATTGCTGGTTTTAAATGTCAATTTTTTTTCAAATGTCAATAAACGAATCTAGAATCGATTATTATTTTGACAGTTCAATTAAAAAAAATCAATGTGCCATTCAGGAAATGCGTAAGCAATAATGAAAAATTATTAGAGATTTAGACTGTGTCGGCTCTTGGATACCCGAATCACCGTAATATCAACATTATATCATTCAGTTAGAAATTCATATAAGTTGAAAGGAAGCTCTTCTAATATATATCCACTACACCGCTGAAACCAGTTGAGAAAAATGGCTGGATTTCAGTATCAATGATGGCCATTGCATAAAAATGAATTTGTGAATATTTCAAAATCCTGGCTAAAAATAAGGTAGCTGGCTGGCTAAAAAATAAGATATGAGTTATCGTGCCGACAGAAGGACATACATAGGTTAATCGATTTATTTTTCGATTCAGATCCGATCCATACCCTTGAGTCTATATCCATCCTTCTCTGCGTCACAAACGTAATGGCAAATTTAGTATACCCTGTATATATATATATTTTGACTTAGTCATACGGGTATAAAAATTAAGAGAAGAATATGGGTTAATCATGAAACAAATGGAAACTAATCTTAAAAAAAAAATTTCTACTTTTGTTTATTTGTTTAATTTTTTTTTGACACTAAAAATATGATTTTGAAGTTTCATTGTTCAGACGATGCTGTCTTAGAATTTTCTCTTCCAGCACTAGGATTAGAATAATTCACTCTAATTTTAAAAAATATCATTTATCAAAAATATCTATTATCAAAATAATAGATAATTGATTCATTTTACATATGTATTCGATATTCAATTGCACCATCACAATTAATAAAACGCTTAAAATATTACACGATATATAAATATTTCAACTCATGCGAGTTGCAACTGTCAAAAAAAAATTATTCTAAAAATTTTTAACCTTATTATAAAACAAAATTAAAATGATTCACAAAACATACATTATAATTAAATATACTCTAAATCATTCATTCATTCCTTTTGTGTAAGGTAAACTGAAAAATGAACTCTTCAAAAAATTAAAAAAATAAAAAACAAATATTTTTATTAAATAAAATAAACTCCAAATATATTTATTCATTTATTTATTATTGTCAGTTAATTGTTCACACTGAAAATTGCATGGTCAAATCATTTAAAAATCCAAAAAAAAAAAAAATTTTCATTTCATTGAAAATTTGCCAAAATAAAAGTAAATATTTTGAATTGTACTTGTTAAAATTATTTGCCAATAAAATTATGAGATTCGATCCAAAAAACAATCCGATATAAACAGAAAATTTTAAAATGTAAAAAAAAAAATTGACCATATCAAAAATTGGAATTTATGCAATTCGATCCATTCAACCATTTTATTTGCCAATAAATTTCTTGTTTTTTATATATTTTGATTCACCTAAAAATATAAAATTCGCATATAATTTAATTCGATTACAAAATCTTAATTTAGTAATGGTCTTTTATACATTAATTTGTTTATTTTTATTTCGATTCTTAATTTTTTTTTAATAATTATTATTAAACTCATCCACAATTCCAACAATAAAACAATATTTACTATCTATTGTATCTGTGTACCTACATTTTCGATTCGATTATTATAATTTAATTAAAAAAAAAACAAAACAATTGTGCATGGTCGCAAAATACTTAAACAGCTTTAGTATCGAAAATAATTCATATTTCAACACCTGCAATTTGATCTTTTATAAATTTATTTAATATTTTTTTAAAAAGTAATAAGAAAAAATAAAAACTATTTAATCGATTTTACACAATAATCGATTTTCTAATAATTTTCCGCTCTTTTATGAAAATCTTAAAACGAACCATTTAAATGTTATAATCGAAATGTTGGAACTTGAAATGGACTCTTTAAAATTTATGAAATCAAAGAATCGAAAATTCACAAATAAAAAAAGAAAATAAAAATCGATTGATTTATTTAATTATTAATTATTGTAGTACAATACTTAAATATCATATTAATAAAATATATTAGTACGTACGTAGTAGTATAAGTATAAATATGAAATTTTTTTTTTACTTTTATATTAATGAGATTTTACAACTAAAATTGTTGTATCTAGGTAACGCAGGCTCAATTATTTTGATTTTATCGATTTAATTTGAATTGTGAAATAATAAATCTACTAGGCATTCGATTTTGAAAATTTCTTTGTTACATTTCAGTAAAAGTTTTTTTCATTTTATTTTCGAATTAAGTGATAACATAAAATAAAAATATTTTATTAATAATTATTCGTGATGAAGCAATTACAACATAATGAACTAACTAGCAGAAATAATTGAGTATAGTATAGAGTTAATGATATTATAAAAAGGTTGGTAACACTTTGGGTATTTTTCTGTATTCAGTAATTAGACACGTAATTTTCATATTCAATTTTTAATTACTAATTAGAATGTTAATTTAAATTGAATTTAATTAATAGTTTTATTTATATACTTGCAATTTTTTTTATATGTTTAAACTTCTAACCGGCATGGCCTTTCCAATGGCTTTCCAAATATTGCAGTTCTGAGGATTTTTTTCCCAACTTTTTTTAAATTTTTTATTCATTTATTTTCAAAATTACACTAAAGTAAGTCTTTAAATTAGGTGTTTTGTAGTTTGCTTAGAGCATTGTTCGTTTAAATGAACTCTGAGAGTTCGACGTCTATTCTTTAGTATCCATTCTTCATCCATCTATTCTTTAGATTTGAAAAAGAAAAATACTCTAAGACTATTTTAGTAATAATAGATTCAATTTAAAAAAAAAAAACGATTTAACTTAAAAACTAGACCCAAAAGTAAAAGAAACTGTTTTAATTTGTTAGGTTTTAAAATTTAAAAAAAGTGCTTGCATTAAATTTAAATCTATACAGCAATCACAATTCATATTCAAAAGAATATAAAATAAATCTTCTTATGCTTATATAATTTAATTAAAAGTCTGATTTGACTACTAAGATTTAAGAGGTGTTGGGCTTCCTAATGCTAAAGCGCCAAAATACTCTACCCTATATTCTCAGTCAAAGAAACCTGTAGAAGAACTATTTGATTTGGAGTATACTTTTATAATTAAATAATCTGAGTTCACAACTAAGATTTTCTAAGAGGTGTTGCATTCCTAATGCGAAAGCGCCAGAATACTCTGTCCTATGTTCTCAGTCAGAGAAGCTAATGAGGTTCTAGTAATTAGAATGAATTTTTCAATTAATCTATCATTAAAAACCATTTTTGCAACAATAGACTCTAAATCAACCAGCATGGAAAATTTAAAATCTTAAAACTATCAAAATTTGGATAGCCCTGGTTATTTTTGACTTAAAATATAAATTAATTATAAATAATTAATAAAACTTTTTTAGACAATACCTACAAACAATTTGTTTACAAGTTTTTTTTTGTACCCACACAATAATTTGTTTCTTTAAAAAAAACAAAATTAATGATAATAATATTCTGATTTCTATTCTTCCATTCTTAAAAAATTAAAATAATTACGATCATTAATTAAATTATTGAGGAATTTCATTGAGAGTATAATATGTTTTAAAATTTATTTTTAAAATAAAATTTATTAATTAATTAGAAAAAAATAGTAAAAAACAAGAAACATCATTTTACAATGACAATTAATTATATTACAAATATATTATACACTATTATACGCAGTTCTTAAAATACTAATCTAGTAGGATCTGACCTTTCTTGTTACATTTGAAAGATTATTTTAAAATATCTTGAAACAGGGGCTTCCTTGTTTTCTAAAAGTTTATACATGAGTTTCCAAAAGTTTATACAATTAATCTTAACTAAAAATCCTCCACTTCCACTTTTAACCAAGCAATCAATATTATTGGCTCTGGTTGTATTTTAAAATAAATTTAAAAATAAATTATAATACTTATTCACACTTAGTGGCTTCAGCCCTTGAAGTGGATAACCACATAAATAGTTTTTAACCGCCAGAGTATGTATGTTGGATTCCCATATACTCGTATGCCACAAATTTTAATTAAAAGTATATTTTATTAAAAATAATACATACTTCTTTAAGAAAATCTTCTTGGTGACCAATAGACTTCCTAATCCAGGATCACATAGAATTGGTGTAATAGTTCATTTCTCAAAACTCAATATTTTTGTGCTCTCAGTATTTGGGCCCAAGGGCAGATTTTGTAAATCATACATATATATATATAAATATTCTGTAAAAGTTGTATAAAATTCAGATTCTGAATTAAACTATAAAATCTCTCCAAATTTAGAATTTCGAATATAATATAAATAATATTCTAGATATAATATAAATATTATTTTACTGAAATAGAGTGGCGCCCGGCTAGAACCATTTACGCCAGGACTAGACCGCACCATGGAGGGTGTCGACCGCGCGCATTCTAGGAGCGCCCGCGCTTTCGGGCAGGGTTAGCTGTTGGAAATATTCAGAACTTACAGTCAGTTACAAAACTAACGTTACACGCTTTTTCCAGAATATGAACCCAACGGGACTTCCGACCATACTACTTCTGCAATGTCACAATTAAAAGACATAATAAAGAATGATATTCTTAAAATATATCATTCCGATAGTGTTTTTCTTACATATTAGCTATAATACTTCTAAGAAACTTTGAGATTTTAAAAAATTCTCAAAAAATTCATTTCCCAAAAAAAAAAAGGGAGCAAATGATTTTTCATGCAATACAATTAAGATTATGACTTTTCTTGAACAGTGAAATCCTAGCCACTTTACCAAATTATTCTTTTAAAATAAAAGAACCGAATCTAATTGAACACATTAAAGAAAACTCCCTTATTCCTATCCATTAACTATTATAATAACTCTGATCGCTTAATGCTCAATTAATACATGATAATTGATTTTTACGATCTGAATTGTTCATTGATTTCATACACATATTGTATACTCCTATATCCACAAAACAATCAAAATAGTTTTGTTTAATCTATTTATCTTCGTCTATCGACCTGTAAAGGTCGCGTTTATTTTTTTTAAACTTTCAAATAGAAAAGATGATTTCATATTGTATTTCACTTTGATTTCATTTGTATAAACTATAAATATTAATCTTAATTCATAACAATTGTATACATTGTATTCGAACTTCCATCAACATTATATAATCAAAATTCATTCAAATATATCACAAGTATAATAGGACAGAGTCGTATATACAGACGAATAATTCATCTATTTTAAATCTTAATGAGACCAACGGCCTTGAACTTTTTTAACTGCGGTTATTTTTTCCATTTTAATTTCGGTTTTTTTTTTTTTCATTTTCTTAAACCATATTTGTTTTAAACTATGAGAATGTACCTGTGAATATACTGACTGATATATTCATAAATGAAGCATAAATATTCATAATTATGTTTGATTTTCTATGGTAGTTTTTTTTTTATTTGATTTTCTGATTTTTTTTTCTGAGTTCTTTATTCAAGATATTCTCATTAACACTCTTGCTGGGAGATCCAAATCAACAAATGTGGTGAAAAAAAACAAAGCGTTTTTAAAAAAGTACATTTTCAAAATTTATATAGTGTTTCATACTGAGTTTAATTTTGGGAATATGTATACTGATGGCTAAGTTACTGATTTATAAAAATGGGAAATTTTTAAGTCCTAATAGCCGTTTAATGGCGAAGGTTCTCAAGTTTTCACTAAGTAAACTAATGATGATTTTCGGGGATCTAAGCCCACCTCCCTATCCTACCCTACTTTACCAAAATTTGAGATTTTATGAATTATATTGTGACTTCCTCTAAAATTTGGAATTTTTCGTAGAATTTTATTGCCCAAGCCCCTTAAATTTAACAAAAACTTTTACGTGCGGGCGTGTCAAAAAATGTTCTTAACCAACTCCTATTTATTTCCGACGATTTAACTTCTCCCAAAATTTCTAGCTTGAGATCAAAAGATATGAGAAGCCAAAAATTATGTTTCGAATAACGGTGAATTTTAGTACGGAATGGCAACCCTATGAATTTGCATTTCAAAAATTTAAAAACTTGTAAAAACATCTGTCTTTTACAGTTAATAAACCTAAAAGAACTCTTGTTAAAACAATTTAAATTTAAGGCTTTTTCAGCCTTTGCATGGCTGCAACTCCGTAACGGATGGGGCTACAAAAAAAAGTTCATCCACGAAATTATTTTTTTGGAAATCTAACCGTAATTGAAATTTCTTCTCTCTATTTCAAACTATTTAAAATTTTTGTAAATATACGGACTGACAGACAGAGTGAAACTATATATGCACATTTTTCCAAAACCTTTTGAAAATATGCTAAAAATAAAACCGGTGTTTGTAGGGCTCTTTTGTTTTTTTTTTATTTATATATATAGTTTTATTTTATGAATATTCAAAGTTATTTACAGTAAAGTTATCTTAATACTAGATAAGAATTGACAATTATGTTATTAAATAAAAAAAAAAACATATAATGGTGGTAATAATGAAGGTAAGTGGATTAAGAGAGCAACATGATAAAACAACAAAAAAAACCAAAGTACATAGTACCAGATTCTAAATTAAATCACATGAATTAATCTTTAATTTTTAGGTAACATGGATTTAAAATTGTTTTTAATTTTATTTTTGTTTTTAATTAAAAGTACAAAGAATGATTCATAAATTTTGGAAAATTTAAAAAATGGTCCATGAATGAAAAAAATACGTGATTTATCAACTATTGGTAGGAAATTTTTATTTGAATTAATCAATTTGAAACTGGCTTCGCGTCATAGGTTTGAAAAATAAAATAAGAAAAGCTCAAATTTTTAAAAATTTTCTGTTGAATTTATGACGCATCACAAAAGGTTTTCAGATTTTTAAAATTTTCTTAAAAAACACTAAGAAGGTAAGGAAAAGTGTCCTACAATAAAACTAAGTTTAAATTGGCTCTATTTCTAGGCACAACTTTTTCGTCAAATTAATTTCCTAATTTAATTTGACTTTTAAAATAAATTATTTTAAAGTCTTATAGGGGCTTAACTTGCTCATTCAAAAAAAATTTTATTTTTACAAATGTGTAAAAATTAAATTATAGATAAAATAAAAAAATAAAAGGAGGTTCATAAAGTCAGAAAATCTGAAAACCAAATTAAAAGTGGAGGTGCTTAAAGTCAGAAAATCTGAAAACCAAATTAAAAGTGGAGGTGCTTATACAAAAAAAACGGAGAAAAAAAAATGCTGACAAAAGAGAGAAAATCAAAGAAGTTAGTGATTTAGTTAGGAGGTTCATAAAGTCAGAAAATCTGAAAACCAAATTAAAAGTGGAGGTGCTTATACAAAAAAAACGGAGAAAAAAAAAATGCTGACAAAAGAGAGAAAATCAAAGAGGTTAGTGATTTCAATGGAAAGGATCACTAATATTGTTTTTTATGATGATGCTGATGACGACGACGACGATGATGAATAAGGCGATGATTTCGATATGAATCAACGGAATCTAAAACTGAAACCGAGCTAACAGTCTAACACAAAACCGGGTTGAAAATTTTTAATGTATTTGTATACATTCCATTTTCCGCCACATTAAGATCCTCGCATGTCAGTT
Source organism: Dolichopus griseipennis (assembly GCA_963082915.1). Taxonomy (NCBI): domain Eukaryota; kingdom Metazoa; phylum Arthropoda; class Insecta; order Diptera; family Dolichopodidae; genus Dolichopus; species Dolichopus griseipennis. The sequence goes on along the minus strand of OY720441.1, from coordinate 339,541,548 downwards.
GTCTTTACAAGTTGAAGCAATTGCAAAAATCGAAAATAACCATCTTTGCCCATAGAGCATCTGTTGAAGATGTTATTCAATGTTTAAATGACAAATATGAAAGTATTATAAATAAACCTATAATGAATATTTCATAAAATTTCAGGAAGTATGCAATATTTTTTTTAGTATGCAATAGATTTAAAAAATTACTCGCAATTAATAGCTCTCAAAGTTTTCAAAATATTTTGTCATCAAGTTTCTTAATTTTCTTGACAAATTTTATCTGATGACGGAATCCACTCATGCTTCTATCACACATGTGTGTTAAGATAAGAGCTAAAATTTTTATGCCATCAAGGTTTATAGCTTTTTTTGAATTAATAACTTTTTGACCACAGTTCATATACCTACCTAAAAACCATTTATTTCATTCAAAAATGTATGTTTGTATGTGAATTTCATAATATGAAAATTTTAGGTAAAAAAAAAATGTTTTTGTTTATTTATTTTTGTTCTTGTAAAGTTTCCCAAATAATTTCGCGGTTTCCTATTGTTTATAAAAAAAAAAATAAAAACAAAATAATTAAATAAAAAAAAAATTCTCTTATAAAAAAAAACTTTGACTCCCCCTCATGAACTAGACCACTTATAATATCTAACAAAAATTATAAAAACCTATTCAAAGATTTATAAGATCTATACATAAAATTAAAAAGTCAACTATAAAGATTTTTTTGTAATTTTGACAACTATAAGATATTTCTATATATAGAGAAAAAATTAAGAATAGGGTATTAATTACCGTTAGTTAGTAGTCCAGATTTATTTCAGAATAAACCAAAGGTATTTTACAGTACTTTTATGGGTATATAAAAATTCCAGTAGGATTGGACTTTATGAATGAAAATATTTGCAAAATACTTGAATACTTGGAAAATAATTGAATTTTAGATACTTAAGTACTTAGTTGTACTTAATTACTCGAAAATACTCAAGTACTAAAATATAACGAATTACAAAAGTATTTAAATACTTTAGAATTATATATTATAAATACTTTAATTTAATTATATTATAAACGTACGTAAGTATTAACATATAACTACTTACAAAAGTAATTAAACTCAAAATTTAGTTACTTTCTGGTAATTACAAGTATTTTTAATTGATTCTTTTATTTGATTGATTCATCTATGTAATACCTGTACTTGACAAAGTAATGAGTGTCAGACAATAGTACTCACAACTATAATTAGAAACTTTTACGCAGTATTATATACAGATCTAGTTTGTACTTTTACCTGTAGACTTCGATAGTATTCCATAGAGTACCTGAAGACTTTAATAGTATTATCTCAGACACAAACCAATTGAAAAAATATTATACATACAAATAAATATAATAAACTGAAGAAAAGCTTTATAACACCTATCTACCATGTTTTATTTTTCAATGTAATTTTTCTATTTTTTTGTTTTTTGTCTCAAAGTAAAAACAAAAAAAAAAAACAAAAAAAAAAGCAACAATTTTTTTTTTTTAGATTTGTACATAAATCATTAGCGTGAGATAGAAACATGCGATTATTGTGAATAATTCTAATGATGACGGTCGATTGTGAACCAGATTCGTCATTGTTTGTCAGTTTTTTTTTGTTGTTTTTTTTTTGTTTTTGTTTTGATTTTTATTTTTAAGTTCTCTTTGAATTGCACTTTTTTTTCATTACAAGTTACAACAACAACAAAAAAAATCTTAAAATTTTAAAATTTAAAAAAAAAAACAAAAACATAAAAAGAAGGTGTGAAATATTGCTTAGATGTATGTTTGACCTTAGACAACTAAAAAAAAATAAAAATTAAAATTTCAAAGTTTTTTTTATAAAATTAAAGAAAATAATTTACAATGCAATTGAATTAGTTTACCTGATTTTTTGTATTTCTCCTAAACTTAATTATAAAAAAACAACACAACAAAAAACAAAAACAATCAAAATAATAATAATAGTAATAATAGTAATAATAATTGAAGTGTGTGAGTTTTTTATATATAGGTACATAGTTATTATATATTTTTACTTTATAACTATATATTTAGCATCATGTCGCTTTCAGCGTACTAAAGTACTTACTTATTTAAATTCTAACTTAATTTAAATTGACAAGGTTTTAAATGAGCCAAAAAAACAAAAAAAAATAAGAAAAACATCAAAACAAAACTATTACTTTTAATTCATTGAATGATCTTAAAGAGCTGATCTTTACTCTGTTTTATTTTTTAAGTAATGATTTCCGTGCAATGCGTGCGTGCCATTTTGTAGGTTACAAATTAATTTTATATTTATTTTCTTATTATTGTAATTTTTTATTATTATAACTTTGATTTAAAGTTATAATTTAAAACACAAAAAATATAAACAAGCTGGAAAAAAAGTAACTAATAATAATTACCTGTATCTGTTAAAATACAAAAATATTAGAAAAGAGATAAGACAAAGTTTAAAGTACCTAGATTTAAAATTGATGGTCAATGTAACTATATAACATTTAATTGAATTAAGGAAGGAAATATTTTTGGCATTTTTACTATCAGATTAGATCTGATTTAGATTAGATTATAATTAAGATTTATATATTTTTTTTTTTATTTATTATTTTATTATTGAAATGAAATATTGGATTGGATTTTTTAAATAAATTTCTTTGGTTGAGTGAAATAAAAAAAAAAAAAAATTATAATATTTTAATAAAAAAAAAAAGTTGTTTCTTTATTCAATAAAAGAGTTTCTCATAATAAATTATTATTATTATTAAGTAGTTTAATATAAAATTAATGCAAAAAAAATAAGGTAATTTAAAAAGAAAATGAGTGACAGTGAAAATTTTTTGATTAAAATATGGAACATTAAAAAATTTTTTATTAATTTATTGTTATTGGATTATCTTTGACATAGAAATAAAATTTATGAACAATATTAAAAAAAAAAATTTAGAACACATCTTATTAACAGTAGAAACTTTCTGAAAAACAAAAAAATTAAATTTCATTAATTTAAATCGGTTTTTTTAGCGCCAATTGTTATACTGTTAGGCTAATAAGTCTGTCTGTACCATAAGTACATGTTGGAACCGGAAGTCATATTATAATCGTGTTATTAGAATTGATCTTAATGAATTCCACATACAATTTATATATGAGATAGTACTACGCCTTATAAAATTTTGAAATATCTTAGATTATCAATAGAAGCAATTCTATTTTGTATTTGATTTGTATGATATTCAATATCTGTGAGTTATATTATTCAATTAAATTACTTGTTTATATTTTGCATTTGTTAAAATTGTTATATTTATGTATTTTTATTAAAGATATATAATTATTAATTATTGATTATGCCATTAATTTGAACCCAATAACGAATGGTAGCTGAGTCAAGTCAAAAACCAGAAAAGTTTTCACTGGGATGCGAACCCGAACCTTTTGCTTGAAAGCTCGTCACTCTAACCACTACGCCACCCAGTCGTTGATTCCATTAATGAAATAACTTCAATGTTAGGAAAGACTTTTAACTATATCTTGAATTAATATTGGATCAAAGTTGTAGCACAGTGTTAGGACACTTTGCGAAATATTTTTTAAAATTGAATAACTTCGAAATTCTATAGAAAACTTTTAATTGAAATTTTCAAATCTATAGTTCTAACTTTATGTGTGCAATTTTATATCGATTAAGCTTATTTAAATTTCATTGTAAACATATTTAATAATTTTAATTAAGCAATTTATCTAAAATCAATATTGTAAGATTTAAATTCTAGATCTTAAATCTCTTACTCTAACTCTAAAAATAACATAAAATAAGCCACCTAATAATAATCTGTCTTAAAGCGAATTTGTGTATATGTGGCTTTAAGACTCCTGAAATGTGCAGCCGATTATTATGAAAAATTGTAAAAAAGATTTTTGAGTACAGAAGCATTTCCGGTCCAGCCATTTAGCTCTAACGTGTTCAGGTTGTGACGCAAGTATTTAAACTTTTTATTCTAATTCATTGACTTCAAATTTTGTATACGTGTAGCTCTTTGGCAATGGAGTTGACTATATTAACAGACATTGGTTAACCCAAAATTTGAACGTCGATTAATCTAAGAAAAATTTGGAAGCGAATTATGTCCTTTACATCATGTGTATTTTTTTTTTTAATTTATAATTACAATAAGGAGCTTCAAGACGAAATCAACAAATTATTCATAATATTTACTTTTAAATTAAAATTCATAATTATTTTTAGAAACAAATAAACGAAGACCAACTTAAAAGTTTTTAAATTTGTATCAGCTTTAATTTATAAGTACTTTTATTTGTAAGTTTCTTTTCAAATCTCTCTTAAATTTAGTAATTAAAACAAAAACAATTTAATAATTATTAAAGTCGATCCTTTTTTGAATTTAATCCAAGCTTATTAAAATAAGGTATAATAATTATTTCAAAAGTACTTCATTTTAAGAATTAAAATATAATTTTATATTTTAAAATAATCTTAATCCTCTATAAAATAATCTTCTAAATGAAATTATTAATATCGATCAAAATGAAAGGGAAACCAAATTTAGATCAATCACAAAATAAATGGTTTTACACTTGGCTTAATTTAACGAGGAAGAATAATGAAAACAATAATGACAGTGACACATTTGACTTAAAACTGACAAATTTAATTTCCATAATAGTGATGAATTTTGTTTTTGACATTTGAAAAAATACAAAAGTACTTAATCTGACATAATATACTTAGTATTGAATATTTAAATGGTATATGCGTATATTTGTTTGTGTTACTTTTTTTTTAAATAACTTGTATGAATGTGTTTCGGTTAATGATTTGATATAATTATGGATAGATTTTGTATTATATTTAAAAAAATCAAATTTTTCCAAAATTTTATTAATAAATAATTCAAAAATTCATTTTTCGTTTATAATGTTTTTATTACAATTGCTTCTTTATTATTTTTAACATACTTAATACTTTACAAGTATTGTAAAATTTTCGCAACAAAATTGTCCAGATATTAACTATTTATTTATATTTAATACTTCACATCATATTAGATTTTGGAATATTATTAGAACTATTGCCTGCCAGAGTCACTATAGGTTCGATAGCATTATTAAACTATATAAGTGATATTATTTATTTAAATTACATTGGATCACTAAGGGGATTTGTAAATAAAAAATAATTTTAATCACTTTTTTTTTTACAATTAAACATTTTATGACCTATATGGAAATCGAACCTACATTTCCTCATTTAATAAGTCAAATAAATATACGCTACACAACCGAGGCCTGAATAAATTTATTTACATTGAGGAAATAAGGTTAAGTACTTTAATAAGCCATGGTGTAGTTATAGGGGTTTTAAGGGTACATTATATACAAACCAATTGTGATAATCGAATATAACTGTAAAATATATATAAGTTTTGTACTTTTTTTATATAGACTTAAAATATAAAATTTCCAAGGCAACCGAAAAGCTATATTAGCCCGAGCTTCAGTTTTAAGAAATGTTATTTATAAATTAAGAATTATAAATAAAACTAAACAAATGAAAGTAAACCCAATCTTAGATTTTAAACTAAAAAATTAAAGAGCTAGAATTGAAGGTATAAGAGAGAATAGAAAAGCTACTAAAAATGTTTCACCCCTGCTTGTCAAATTAAGATAATTTAAGGAATTAACGACAGTTATACTCTATGTCAACGAAATTTTAATTGCGTTAGAATATAGTGAAGTCGGTTACCTTAAAATAGAACCGTCCAAATATATTTCTTTCAATTTGTATTGTTTTGCTCTCATTATTATTTTATTTTCAATTTTTTTTTTTTTTATTTATTTCATTATTGTTTTTTATTTTGATTAAATTTTTTTTTATTAAAAAAATAAATATAACAGTAGTAGAAAGTTTAATTTTATTGTTCTTTAGTTTATATTCAATGGATTTATTGTTACTTTTTCTTTCATCATTATTATGTATATGGGATTCACGAGTTAAGTTTCTAAACAAATTTTTGTTATGTATATTAAAACACGCGTCAATAACTCAATTGTATATTTTTTTACTTTTGTAAGTAAATGTAAATTTAAATTTTTATATTTATTTGTGAATTATTTTATATGAGATTAATAAGAAAAATAATAGTATTAATATATTTGTGTGTTTCAATTCAACAGCGTGACACTTTGAACCAAAGTTACCGTATTCATATTTTAATTAACTTTAAGAGAAAATTTAAATTTACAATTTAAAAAAATTTTTAATTGAAAAGTAAAATTTTGCACGGAATTATTTCACAAAACATTAAGTAAAAATTTTAAATATAATTTAGAATTAAAAAAGTTTTAATTGAATTTCGTAGTAAATTAGGATGATTCCATCTTACAAATATTTGATGCAGTAAATAAATGAGAACTATCGTAAAAGTATAACTTTGTCATATGATTTATAATTTTTTTTTGTTTTTAGGTACCAGCCAACTGTTTAACTAATAGGGTAATAAGCCTGTCTATACCATAGGTACATGCTGTAACAGGTCTTAATTAATTTCACATACAATTAAAACATGAAATAGTACCTGGTTTTATAACATGTAGAAACGTCTTAGATTTTCAATAGATACAATTCTAATTTGTTTATATTGTAATAATTTTTGTACTTTGATTTGGTACTCTTTATCTGTGAGTTATATTATTCAATTAAATTATTTGTTTATGTTTATTTTGTATATGTTTTATAGTATTATATTAATGTATAATGTAAATTATTAATTTGAACCCAATTGCAAATTGTAGCAAATCCTGTAAGAAAGCAGAATAAAATATTCTTACTTTTACTGAGATTCGAACCGTGGCCTCATAAATTAAATGTCGGTATTCTCAATAATTGGCCACCCAAATATATTTTATATAAAGGGTTTTGGTAAAAATAATTTTTTAATTTGTTCTTATTCATTGCAGAATTATACTTAAATTTATTTATAAGTAGGACAATCTATCAGGAGTTTCAACTAAGAGCTCTGATGTTTATACAACTACTCAACACTACGCGAAAACGTCTACCGCATAGTCGGAAATTGTTGTAGTAAAAATTACATTGATCTCTAAAATGCAATTTCAAACAAAAACTTAAAAATTAATAGAATTAAAATGAATGTTCAAAACGAAGATCCAGCTTTTGGAAAATCTTAACTCAAGCATAAATTAAACTTTTTTAACTCAGAAATCTCACACTGTAAGTTACAACTAAAAAGTACGTATTGATTTAAAATAAGTCTAAACCTTACCTATTTTACCTTAATATTAATAGATAAATAGGAACCAGGACTACGGAATGTACTCCGAGAGAATTTTTAATGAATTATAATTTAACGATTTTAAGGTTCGACTACATATATTATTCAAGAGTTTTGAAGTTAAGAGTTACAGTTATTTTTATTTATAACATTTCAATAAAAACTTTTTTAAGCACTTCGAATTTCTTTAAAAGGTTTCTGAAAACCTTCACATGTATAGTTATAGTCTGCTTTTAGAAATCAATATAACACACGACTATAACAAGCGCTATTAAAAAATTACATTATACCTTTGATTATCTATTTAAATAATTACTTAAATTATTTCTAATCTATGAATAACTATTTTTAAATTAGTCATTCTTAAATCAATTTCTTTAAAATTTTTATTCAAACCCCTAAAGAATAATTTAACTAACTGTATATTTATGTTAATAAAATGTTTGAAAAATTTTAAATTCGATATTGTGACTTTTATAGAATTAAAAACAAAAATAACCAACACACAACATTAAAGATTATTAAAATTGCATTCTTAAGATAATTGGCGCCTTTTCTAATTCACCCTTCAAAATCATATGCAAATAAATTTTAATTTGAATCTAGATTATAAACAACAATGGACTGGTAATTGCATCAAAAATTGGCCAAAAAATAAAAAAAAAAACTTGAAAGCTCAGAATTATTATATTTTTAAAAGCATTTTTATGTAATCACCAAGAATCTAAAATTGCTTATTTTGCTTACAAAGAAACTATTATTACATTTTTTTTCTAGTTTTATTTTGGTTTTTCATTCATTTTTTATCTAAAATTTATTTACAAAAAAAAAATTATATTTTAAGGAATTTTGTTAAAAAAAAACATAAAAAAAAAAAAAATAGCGAATTAAATTACAAAAGTCTAAAATTCCAACTAAATATAAAAAATAACAACAAAATTTTTAAAACATGGCATGCATACATGACCAATTATCGCGCTAGATGGTGTAACGTTCGTTCAATTCTTTTTTTTTCTTTTTATTATTTTTTTTTTTTTTTGACTTGAAAGTGAATACAAAATGAGTTCAGTGAACTGAAATTCAATTAGTGGTGCATTTTTATTTAAATATTATTATAATATGTGATTTTCTTCCACATTTTGTTTTAAAATTTTTAAATGTAGGGTCGTTTTTTTTTTGTATTAAAAAGGTGTTTTTTTTTTATACTTATCAAAATTGGTACACCAAATAAACGAAAAAATTTTCACTGGACATGGGACATGGACATTATGCAATTTTTTATTTTATTTTTATTGCTACTGAAGGTTAATTTTGTAATAATAGAAGTGCAAAAATATTCACTTGTATGATCAAGTATTTTGAATGCAGTGTTGCCACTGTAATACAATTGTATCAATCTTGATACGTTTTTAGAACTTGACTGGAAAATGATAAAATTAAATTGTTTTTGCATAATAAATTCAAATATTGATTGTACATTTGAGTTTACCCAAAACCAAAAAAACTTCAAAAAATAATTTTTTTAAAATATGACATTTAAAAATTTTATAAATTATATTAACAAAAATTTTTAGGTAGAAAATTTTAGCATTTGAACCCTAACGTAGTAAAACCCTAATGTAGTAAAATGTCATTAAAAATTACTTATTTTAGATTTTCAAAAAAATGTATCAAATAAAATGGAAAAGTATGTAAGCTCAAATGTGACAAAATAGATTTTTGATAATTTATATTATTGTGCGCTTGTATCAATTGCAGACTTACCGTTAGAACATCTGGAAAACTTCAATTACCTGGGGAGCATATTGGCATATATTAACACATATTAGCAAAATATGACAAGGATATAACAAATAGGCTAAATCTGGAGAAGAACATCTTTGGGTAAACTTTGAATAATATAGGGTTCCACAAAAATAGTCAGGACAACAATATTCGACTCCTGCGTGAAATCAACTCTTTTATATGGCATTAAAATCTAATTAAAAAAACCTGTGAACGTTTTACAAAAAAGTTGCAAGATAATATGGAAAATATTCTGGCCTGGAGAATAACTAATGAAGAATTTTGGTTAATAACGCAACAAGAAATTATCCTAATTTAAATAAGAAAAAATAAATAAAGATTAATAGGACACATTTAAAAAACAGACTCCAATTCCAATAAGCATTTAATTGGAACTCCCAGAGAAGAAGAAGAGTGGGCAGATCAAAAAACAAAGATAGAAAAAGAAATACAAAGGGAAGGAAATACATGGGCAGAAATAAAGTCAGTTAGCACAAAATAGAGCCAGATGGCGTGACTTTGTGCAAGTCCTATAATTTCAATAGAGCAGAAAAGAATAAAAAATAATTTAAGCGCCTTTAGTAATTATATTAATACCGAGGAAAATAATTAAATATAAGTAGAAAATTGATTATTGAAAAACAATAAGGTAAAAAGAAAGTAAGTAGAAAGTCGACCAAAGATTTAAATTAAAAGAATTATACCAAGTGGCAACACTCCAAATATATATATATATATATATATATATATTTATAATGAAATTTGTAAATTAATTTTATTTTTTTTTTTATTTTTCGGTTAGTTTTTTTCCCCCTGTACACTTACTTATCAATTAATTTGTGACTACGGTGTAAAAACAAAAGCAAAGAAAAAATGGAGTATTTCGCGACTTCGTATTAAATTTAACAAAGTTGTTAAATTTTTTTTATGCAATAAAAAACAAAAAAGCATTGGTTTGTTTTATAAATCTGACAGCAAATAAAAAACTAAAATAAAACTTTTTTAATTATATTAAGTAATTTTTATTTGTATAGGTTTAAATACCAACTTTATAATATTTACATCCTATGTGTAAAATATTTTTTAAATTATGAAAGTTCATTAGCTGTTCAGTTTTATAATTTTAGAATATTTTTAATTAGCGATATATATATTTTGGGAGTTTTTAATTTATTTTTATTAAAAAATAATAATCAAACTTAATTGGAAAACACATATTGAGTTATAATATATAATACTCTGCGAATGACACTGTAAATAGCATTCAACACAAATGTTTAACATTGTTCAGGATTATTGCAAGATAGTGATATTAAAAATGAACTTCAGTAAATGTGACCCCATATTATTGTGTAATACGGTTGACAAAACTAGTTCAGACATTAGAAAAAATTGGAAATAATTTAAAATTAAATCGCCTATGTCAATTCTCGAAAACAAAAAATTTGTTAAATATCTTGGAGTCCAGTTACACCGAGACATACACTTCATAGATCAAGTAAAGTACTTAATTCATAGAGGCAACAGATCCTTTATGACAGCTAAACAACGTTTTTACGACAAAAATATTTAAAATAGAGTTAAAATAATATGCTATACCAGACATTAATAAGGCCAAATTTTGTCTATGGTGTACCTGTAATGTACAACATTAGCGCAAGATTAATGGAAAAAATACGAAAATTCGAAAGAAATTGCATAAGAGTTTGTATTATTAAACATAAAAAGCCTAAATTCGAATTTAAACATTTTTATTATAACAAGTATAAGGAAGGAAGGAAGTAGAAGGAAGCAAAAATCATGAGAATAGATAATTTTATGATAAAATTAATCAGAAGTCAATATAGTAGAGCATTAAGAACTCCAGAAAACCTTTTAATATCACATATATTTTACCAAAATGAATAGTACATTAAGAAGACTTTCCTCACGGGTTTTTAAGCTCCTGAGCATTTTATCTTCTTAGACAAATATAAATATATTCAAAACCAATATCGTGTCCATATACTATTTCATTATAGTAATTACGTCTACTATCAACAAAGAAAATTATAGATATGAAATGTCCATACCATACTTATTTATCGTATAAATCAAACGATTTTTGATCTACAAAAGATCAGATCAAAAAACTGATCTGATCTTTTGAAGATTAATTTTTAAACCAATAACAATATCATTTAAATGGCCGAAGCTTTTTTTTGCTTCTTTTAGGTTTAATCATTTTGTTATGATTGTTGATCAAATAAAGATCATTTGATATAAAAAAGATCTTTAAGAGATTAGATCAAGTTTTTAATCATGATAACAAATCAATTTTTTTTCAATCTCAGCTCATGATCTATGACCTAAATCTTAATGTTTGAATCTCTATTACCACCAGGTCTAGTTCAACTTTTTTAAAAGAGCTATTAAAACTTCGATCTTTAACTTATGTGGAAGGTGGAAGTAGATGAAAGATAAAACTTGTATATCCGGAAATACAAATGGAGATTTAACCGGAGCAATTAAAGATGCACTCAATGCACTTTCTTATCTATGATAGCCATCGCCATACTTATAAATAATTTGAAAATATTCACCACTACCAATAAAATAATGAAATATATTCGACCATTTATTTTATTTAATTTATCCATCACCCAGAAATCATAGCCATATGATTAATACATACTTATGATCAAAATAGAATTTAAAATTTAAGATTTATAATATATTTAATTAATTTTTAACAACTAATTAAATTAATACTCGAATTATCACAAAATCATTTTACATTATCATTAAAATTCATAAAATTCCAATAAAATTTCATTTATATTTTTAAAATCTTAAAAATAAATTTTTTTACATTTTCATATTATTTTTGGTGAAAATTCTTAAGAAAATTTTAGATGATTCGTTTTATAGTGGCACAATTTTTGTTTATATGACATTTTATTTTCGTTATTTATTTAATTTTAAATTAATTACAAATAAACACTCGACTATAGTGACTACTACAAAATTTATTTGGTCGCCAAAAGTTTATCATATCATCAAAATTTTCTTTTTTTTCTTTTTTCCTTCTTGTTTTTTTTTATTTTTCCACGAAAATTTATTGGACATGTCTAAAATTAAAAATCTGTCGCAATTCAAAACCTCCTACGTGTTTTATTAAAGTAAAATTACAAATAGTAGCAATAAAAATAAAATTTAAATAAATCATAAAGAAAATTTGTCATCCAACGGAAATTCTATGGAAATTTTTACATTGTAAAAAATTTATATTATATAAAGTTTTCTATTTTTTTTTCTAAATAAATTCTAAAATTTGATAAATGTAGTCATAAATAAATTTTATTTGTTATTGTAAATTAATTTTTGAGTAATTAAATTGATCACATAAAATTCCGAATTAGAATAAATATCTAAAGATGGTGATTTAACACATCCAAGTCATCGCATCCAAGCGTCGTCTTTAGCGCTTCTTAAATAAAATGAACAATAAAACAATTTAAATATTGATGGCTTCATTGAGATTGAAAAGTTAATCATTTTATATAAATATTTCTGATTTAATAGTATTTGCGAACTTTGTTCTTCCTCGACTTATGATATTCCAGAAATTAATTCAATTCAAAAGTAAAAGTTTTAGTTAATGTTTTTTGAAATTTTTTTTACTTTTCTCCCAAAATTTCTAAATTGTATTTCTGAAAATAATAAAGACAATATAAAATCTATAATCTCAACTTATTTGGGATTTTATTTTTTTAATTAAAAAAACTACAAAGAAAGAAGAGTTGACTATGTCAACTTTGAGACACCTGCACAAACATAATTTACAAACATGAAAAAATTTAACTTTTTAACTTAAAATTGAACTTCTTTGGGGAAAGTTTCAGATAAACGATTTATTTACTATAGGAAATTTACTCTATGGAACAGAGAAAAAAAAGGTAATTTTAGAGATTTAAAGGCTCTAGCGCTAATCCTAACAAAAAAGAGTTGCTAGGCAACAATTCGAACCTTTTACAGAAGACGACTTAATTTAAAACTAATTATTGAATAAGTAGCTTTTATGGCTTCTACTAGAACAAGCTGAACAAACCGGCTAAATTAACTTTTAAAAATGTTGAAATCTAAATACACAAAAAGCTAATAGATCGACTCACTTTTCGATTCTGATCCTATCTTTTCAATTATGATTCTCCTGAGTCTAAACAAGGCTAACACATTTGGACACACAATGCTATATAAATCCACTTTTCGATTCTGAACCACTTGAGTCCTCCCTACAACGTCACAAACTTAATGGCATATTTAGTATACCTTTATAACTTCTTTGATATAAGGGTTTAATGATTAATTAGTTTTAATGTACACTTTATTAAAAAATAAAAAAAAATTTGATTGTAAATTATTGACTACAATATGAACATGATCCATGAAACATGATCCTCAAAAAATTTGTATATACATATTTAAATTTGTATTTAACAATTTTATAATATTATATATGGGAACTAAGCTTTTTAATTAATCAAACATCACTGTATTTAAAATATATAATTAATAAATTTAATACCAATTTAAAGATTTGATATTTCATCTGAGAAACTAAAATTTAGAAAAACTTTCAAACCTCGTTCTTTATTTTATTTTCTGAAAGACATAAAAGCTTCGATAATGATTCAATTTAATTTGAATAATCTCACTTCTAAAGACTAAATCTCACTCCTATAGATTTAATCTCATTTCTTCATTTCATTCTTCACCTTTCTATAAACAGAACAATTTCACTTTCAAATTATTTTTCGTAATAAAAAAAATAAAATATTTTGAGCATCTTAAAGAAATTGAAAGCTCTATAATTAAGATTTCAAAAATGGTGATCAGGTTGATTAATTAAATATTATTGGGCATATATATGTACCATTTAATTCAAATTACCAAAAATAGTCGTACAAAAGTCAATTAAATTTTTTTTTTGGTGAAAAAAAAACTTTCTAAACTTTTTGTTTTGAAGCAATAATGAAGCTCAAATTTTATACGTTAGTATGAAAATTAAATTTTTATTTATAGTTTTTTTCTAAAATTTTTATTCAAAAGTTGTAAAATAAATGTTAAAAGTTAGTTTTTGCGAATTTTAGGCAAAATAGGAATTGAATAATGTTAAAATTAAAGAGAAAATTAATTTTAAATTAATATTCAATCAATCAAAAATTTTAGAATCATAATGAAAAATTGTTTTAAAGTAATTACATATAATTAGAGGTCAATAATGAAAAATAATGTACAGCTAACAAAATAGTTTATACATTATGGGAAAAAAATGTATTTTAATGTATTTCAATTAAATTAAATTTAAATTAGATTATAAAAATGTTTGAGATCAGAAAAGATAATGAAAGTTTAATAATATGTTAATTTCACTTAAAATGTAGAGCATCCATTATCATCCATCAACAGAATCATCGAAAAAATTACATTATTATCACTATAGGTTCAATTTAATAAAACAGAGCCAGCAATCATAATAATCAAAATAAAGTTTATTAAATATTATGTAATTATTTTTCTAGATTTCGGGCCCCATATCAATAAAACCTTCCAAACACTTAAGGTTTCAATTAAAAATTTTAAATTTGATGGGATTTTTAATTTGTTGTTGTTGTTGTTTAGACGGGGGGGAAAGCAAGTCCCCCTTACACCTTGGCCTTGCGGCCGCATTTTTAATTTACCAGCTCAAAAATATTTTAATATTTTCCATGATTAAATATAACAAAAGCAATTACATAATAATTATATATTATTTAAATAAGTATGTAGAACTTTATATTGACACTTTATATTGAAACTTTAAATTATCTATATTCATTTTGTAAAATTAAAAAAATTCTTTGAAATCTTTTTCAAGAATCTAAGATCCAAGCTAAGGGTACAAGTTGTCAATTTTTGTAATCCAATGTTTAAAGTAATAATTTCTTTTGGTTTTCATATTACTTGGAAGGAAAGTTATCTATCTTGAGTTTTTAACCTCATTTTAAGGAATTATATAAAATGTACAATCAAATTAAGTTAGCTTAGAAAAGCTCAGGTAAGGTAACTAGTTAATAAAGACAAGGTACCATTGATAGCACTTTCAAAAATAGCTTAACTGTAAAGTTATACGGTAATGTACCATTGATGTTCTTTCAAAAATAGCTTAGCATTAATCAAACCACTTTAACATTTTAATATAAAAATCCATTAAATTAAAGTTTAATTAAACGTTTAAATAAAATAATATTTAATATTTTTAGTACTTACTGTAATTAATTATTTTAATACATAAAGTTTTAAATTTCAATATATTATAATGATAAGTAATTAATAAGGGAGAACCCACTTCAATTAACTACACATGTAGTCCCCGGAATTAAAAAGGTTAAATGAAAGAAACTGAAATATTAAGAAGTTTAGAAAAAAATATTTCTGTTTAAAGATAAGATTATTTTCAACACAAGCAATTGATTTTAATATAAAATGTTCAATATCATCTATTATGCCACTATTATGCCAGTGGTCGGCAAACCGTTGATCCCAATCATCTGATCGATCGTTGTGGTATTGTATTCTAGTCTTTTAAAGTGCAAATTTGATTTTTTATAGTATAAGTAGAATAGAACAAATTATTTTTAAAAATATGGTCGATCATTAGCCTAACAATTTTACTTGAGGTGATCGTACTACTGGAAAGTTTGCCGCCCACTGATCTAACCGGTAGTTCAGTGATTAAAGTGGTGGCTTTTCTATCAAAAGGTATCGGGTTCAAACCCTGTGCAGATCATATCTTATTAAAAAAATATAGTGTATATCATAACAGCTTAATAAGAAGTCAAAATAGGGAACTTAACCTAATACTTTATATATATACAATTTTTATAATACATTAAACATCCAATTTCATTAAATTAAACAATCAAATAACATTATGTAATACGCTTTTTTTAACATTTTTATTCAAATTAATTCAATCAAAAACATTAAATTCAAAAACATTATTATATCATATGTTATAGTAATAATTAAAATTATTTTTTATTATAAAAATTAAAAACTTAATGAGTATAAATTATACACTATTTAAATGTACTGAACCGTATATTCTTTTAAATTGAAATTAAGTATACTTTCTTTTTTAATGATCCCTCTAATTAAAAAAAAATTTCCAAATGAAACATGATCCAACTTCTTAAAAGCTTATTATATACATATACAAAAAAACTTCAATGGTATCATAATACCTATCATAACATAATATATACTAAAAAGTATATGTATTAAATATTATGTAATATGTATGCATATCAAATTGTGCTAAAAAACGCAATAAAAAAAATTTATTTTATATTTAAAATAGCTGATAATTGAAATATGTATTCACTTAGAAAAAAAAACATTCCTTTAGGCGTCAGTTATAATAAGCTTTCATTAAAATGTATCCGGAAAATGTTTATATTCAATTTTTTTGGATCAAAAACATAAGTAATTTGAAAAAAAAGTTTTGATTTAGTGATCATTAATTTTAAAAAACTTAGTTACGAAGTTTTCAATTAATTTTAATTTAAATATTTAATATAAAATATATATTTTATATATTTGAATTAATATGTATAGGTAAGGTAATGTAATATAACATTAACATGTAAGATGTTATTAATATAACAGCTAATCAATTCTTTTACATAATGAAACAAAATTGTTCCTCTGACATAATATTGTTTCATTTCATCCTATTTCAGATGGTTATCAAAAAAAATTTCATGCAATCTAACCTTGAAATTACATTATTTTGATTTTGAATTCTGAATGGAAGTTAAATTTATTGACATATTACCCCTTACAATAATAGTTATAAAGTGTCATATGAACTTTCGATAAATATTCGATATGAATATAACCCTAACTATGATAATCAAAACCAATCATACGCATAAAATGTCAAACATAAACATTTAATTATTAAAAATTTATGTACATATATAGCTTTTTATGTCTGATTCTTAAATTTTTAAATTCTTTTTAGTTTTAGTTGCTTTTAATTTCTTTTCAATTTAGTTTCCTTGTATGTATGATATCATATTAGTTAGTTTCATTTATGTATGATATCATATGATGTGTACGCTTCGACTTGACAAATGATTTCTAAACGATAACGAACGATGGAACCATGACTACTATAGTAAGTTATATGAAATGTCATACAATCGAACAAAATTATATGATAACATAAGACATTGTATGACTATTATAGTTTGGGTATTACTCTGATTCACATAATAATATGTAAGTTTGAATAATATTCTGTTATGCGTTTCAATAAAAGCAATTACTGACGTCCTTATAGAAAATCAATTCTATAGTATTTAAAAATAAATAATCAGTAAAGTATAGATATATTCCAAGGCTGATAAATTGTATAACATTTAAAACTTTCTTAACATAAAATAAATATGCAAAAGTAAAACAAGATTTTTTTTAAGTTGCTTTTCATAAAAGTAATTTCTTTTAATTTATTTTTTTATTTACTTTAATTATTTATTTATCAAAAACCGTTTACCCTTCCTTATACAGAATATATTAGATCTGTTTTCTTAGCTTTTCCTAGATCATAGAACCAATCTGCACCACTAAGTCTGACCAATGACTTTGTTGAGCCTAAGAAATTTATTTTTCAAGTGTAAGCCCCGGATTTAAATTTTGGTCAGATTAGTTTATTTACTTTTTTATTTATAAAAAAACCCCTTCCATCATTTAATATGACAACGGAGTTGAAAATGCCTTTCCTTTTCAGGCGTGGTAGATTATACTAGTTATTAATTTTATAAATACATAATATTATTTATTTATATTTTATATTTTACTATATATATTTGGTCACCATGGAGATTTGTAAAGACACATTATTTTTCAATAATTTTTTTTCAATTATAAATTCATGACCTTTACGGGACTCAAACCCTAACCCCCGCGATTCTTAAGCCAAATGCTTACCCACTAACCCATCGAGATCTTATATGTAATACAAAATATTAAAAATATATACATAACTCTTAAGATAATAAATGGCTCACAAAATTTTGCTATTGTGAATTCATAATGATACGATAACTAAAGTCGAGTACGATTAACGAAACCGAATCTTAGTCAAAATTGACTTGATGAAAGTCCTTAAACTCCTTAAAAAAGGATCAGAAAATAATTCTATACATTTTCAATACAATATGACAGCAAATTTGAGTTGTACACTGTAAAACTCCTATGACCAAGTAATGTATTTTTAAATTATCCAAGTTTTGTTCTAGTGATTAAAATTTTTAATATTATTTTTACAAAATATTAATTTGCATTTACTCCACTATTTAATTAAACCTATATCCTCCTTTTATTAGAATAGTTATTAAATATTGTATAAAAATTAATTTTCAAATATTCAAATATTCAAAAAAAACTTCTTTCTTTAACAACAACAATACAATTCACAAAACCTTTTTTTCATTCACAATATTAAATGTAGATCATTCACAAACCTATATTTATCAATTTAACTAAGTAATCAGCAAGTAACTAAAATAAATATAATTTGTACTAATCTTAAACCTGCTTTAACTAAAACTTAAGTACCATTTAATTTTTATTTAATTCAATTAAGTAAAAACTTAAATAACACAAATTAATATATTTAACATTTTGGATAGGAAAAATTAAAGGAAAAATAAATCTGTTTTCTTTAAAATAAAAAAACTAAAAAAAAATAAAATTATTTAAAAAAAAAATGGTTCCAGGGGATTTAAATTGCGAAAAAACTTAATACCTTAATAATATATAAAATTTTTCTATTTACTTCATCTATTTTTACTAATCTTTAAATATATATATATATATATATATAAGTATTTGTATTCAATATACTGAATACTTGTAGTCATGGACATTTTATAGAAGAAAATTAAATCCAGTGTTACTGTATAGTAAAGCAATTTTTTAATTCACAATAGACTCCTTTTTGTTTTGGTTTTTTTTTTTGCTATCTTTGACACACCACATAAAATGTGCTGCAGCAGCATATGAAATGGAAATCTCGTTTTCGTGTGTCTTATGCTCTAAATTCTTTCTTTTTGTTTTTCTCTTCTCTTTTTTTTTTTTGAATGCTGGACGGGACGCTTTTAATTTATCTAAATAATAGTTTTCTTATTTTTATTGGAGTTTTTTTTTTATTTTTGAGTTCAGAAAAATGTATTAAAAAAAAAATATTTAAAGATAGAAAAATAAAAACTTTCGTTATGTAATAAATAAGAAAAAAACTAAATGAAACAAATCTTATTTTGCAACATTTTTCAGGTTGTGCACGCTAAAAATCAACCTATAGTAAAATATTTAAGTGCAACTTAGAAGTCAATTGTTGAAAGAAAAATATTTTAACAATAGAGTTTACATTTTTATTTTAAAAGGTAAAAAATAAGAAAAGAATTCAATTTTACTTAAAACTTATGGATATTAAAATACATAAATTAATTTTTAGTTTATAATGAACTTCAGATTGAAATTTCTTTATCTCATAGTCATTTATTCATTACTATCATTGATATTTTAAAGTTTTGAGTTATAGATCTATTTAGATAATTATTCAAAAATTTTACAGAGAAGCTTTGCAGTTCCATTGGAGTATTTCCTTTTATAATGGTCACTTATATATTTATTTATTTATTTATTTATTTATTTATTTATTTATTTATTTTTATACAATACTGTACCATATATAATGTGATAAGCAAGTGGTTTAGCCTTTTCTTTTCAGATATCACAGGTATAGTTATTTATTTTATATTATGATATAAACTATAAGTTACCTTTTTAATTATTAGATATGATCTGACTAGAGTTAGAACCAAAGATCTTTCGATCAAAAGCCGACTATCTAACCACTACACCATCGTCAATTTGATTTTATAAAACTTATACTACTACAAAATAACTTCACTAAGTTAAAATTCACAAGAAAGGATTCGGAGGAGAAGGCTATTGTTAAATGACATTTAACGTATTGTTTTAGAAAGAAATGCAAATGATTCTGTATTATATAGAAATCAAAAGTTTAAATCTAGATAGATTTGCCGACCGCATATTTCTGTTATGGATTCAATAATAATTAATTCATCCTTTAATAAAATTTTGAAAATTTTTATTAAAATTGATCTTGATGAATTCCACATACAATTTAAAAATTAGATAGTACTACGCTATAGGGGTAATCGATGTGAGGTTTTCTGCCACAAAATGTTAATTTTTTTTTTTTTTAAAACTTATTAAAGAGTTGTTTTTTTTTAAAACTGAAGTTGATGTTTTTAAATTTATATTGATATTTATTTACAATACAAATTTACAAAGTTGATTTTAAAATTTACAAAATTGAATTTAAAATTTATAAAATGAATTTTAAGTTTAAAACCTATATATAGACGTGATTTCAGATACTTTAAACAATCCATTAAGTTGTTAAATCTAGTTCCGTTCGATATTCAAGTTAAAGGAGTTTATAAAATAATAATCTAATTGAAAGTTTTACTTCAAATATAAAATTGTAAAATTAAAATCAAATATTTAAGTTTTGAATTACTCCCAAATGTAAATAATTAAGATGTTGTCTAAAATTTTTTATAATAAGAAAAACTTTTTTTTTTGTTAAGCGCTAACGGTCCAACTGTTAGGCTAATAAGTCCGTCTATAGTATAGGTACATGTTGGAACACGGGATCATATTTTATTAGCGTTAATAGAATTGATTTGATTGAATTCGACAAACATTTTAAACATGAGGTAGTACTAGACCTTATAACACGTAGAAAGATCTTAGATTTTCAATAGATATAATTCTATTTTTGTTTATATTGCAATACTTATTTTGTATTAGAGTTCTATGGTATTCTACATCTGTGATTCATATTATTCAATTATTTGTTTATATTGTATTTTATATTAATGTATTTTTTTAAAATTAATTTAATTATTTATTATTGATTAAGCCATTAATTTGAACCCAACGCCGAATGGTAGCTGAGTCGAGTCGAAAACCGGATAGTTTTTTCACTTTTACTGGGATTCGAACCCGTGCCTTTAGCATGAAAGATCGGTACTTTAACAATGTGCCACCCAGGCTTCTGTATATACTTAATTAAATAAATGCTTTTAATAAAATATGATTATTGATAATCTAACTAGAACATCAATAAAAAATATACATAGGTATTTATTAAACTTGAAGTTCTTTTAAGATTTTTGACCTTTTTGTTTTTTGAAAATTTGGACTCTTTTGAATTGAAAATTTCGACTCTTTTGATTTGAAAAGGGACTCTTTGGTTTGAAAAATTATCTCTTTGATTAGAAAAAGGGCGTATTTGATCTGAAAAAGTATATATGTTTATCTTCAAAAAGGTCAATGTACAAATAGAATTAATATTTAAGTAAGCTTCTTAATTACCTTTTTTTGTTGAGGAAGGTCGAAAAATCTAATAATTCGCTTTTAATTTGAGATAATCAAACTATCTCAACTTAAAATTTAATTAACTTCTTATTTTAAAATCTTATTATACAAAATTCTTATAAATTAAAAATCCTATAATTGTTATTTAGTTATTAATTGAAATTAAATTTCTATTAAATAAAAAATTTCACAGTTTATAAATTAAAAAAAAACCTACAAATATAATGGCGCGAAGAAAGAATGTTGTTACAATATTTTTTTTTTAAATCTTCAATAAATGATGTTTAAATTTATATGATTTTATTATTATTATTATTGTTTTTTTCTTTCAAACATTTTATTTATTTATTTATTAAGATACAATTAAAATAGCAGAAACAAAAACATTATTACCTACATACATTTTTTTCATACAAAACAATCCATTTTGTTCAATTTGACGTATCGTTTTTGTGTTTCGGGAAAAATTTTTTCATCTCAATTCGCCGCATTATTGGCATAAGACAAAATAATTTATTGGTTTTTTATTGAAAATAACGATGTTTATGTTTTTTTTTTAATTACTTCAGTTTTTTTTTTTTTTGTATATTTTTAATTTATTATTTGATTTTGTTTTAGATACATAGTTTAATGATTCAAATTCAGGTACAAAATAAAAAAAAAAATTAAATTCAAATAATAAACACCTGTATTTAGAGTAAATATTTGAAAAAAAAAAATGTTTTTGTTTTTTTTTTTTTTTTTGTTAGATGGAAAAATAAAAAACAATTTTCAAGGAAATTCCATAGAAATTGTACACAAATTTAAAAAAAATACAAAATATAATTTTCTTTGAAAATGTTGAAGTTAGATCTGTTTTTCCATTTAATATATTAGTCATTGATTTAATATTTGTATTGATAAGAATTAGTTAATAAAATTCAGGTGGAAACACAATTAAATTAATTTAATGTAAAAATTCATTACAGTTTTTGAATATACTAGACTTAAATACTTTAAAATGTTCTCAAAAAGTTCGAAATAGAAGCTTTGATAAATAATTTACAGTTTCGATGACTAGAACACTCTGGTGGCATTTTACAATTCGAGAAAGTCAAATGCTATAACCCTCGAAATTGACACAGCTAGGCTGTCTATAACTAATAAGATTAACGACGATCTAATTGAAGTAATTAATAAAAGGTCGTTAATTGGGGTTGGAAAAACAGAGTAGAGTTTAATTCTTTCAAAACCCAATGATGTCAAATAATATTTAAAAAAAACTATTATAACTCTAGTCTGAGGTTTCTTGGTGAAATCGTGCACCCATCAGAAATTTTAAACATTTTATCACCCAGCCGTGCATGAGTTAATCAAAATGTGAAATTATCATATTTTTAAAATATAATTAAAAGAGCTGCCAAATGCTTGAGTTTTCTCTTTAGGTGTAAGTCGTATTGCTTGCACATCTACGATCTAAGATGGAATATAACTTATGCATTTGGGTTGGTGCCTCATATACCTCCTTAAATTTTCTCGATCGAGTTCAAAAACGAAAGCCATTCGTCTAATTAATGACATGAACTTCGTAATATTGGAGCTCTTTCTCTTTTATATAGACATTTATAGACACTTGCTCATTTAAAATAAAATCACTAATCACAGACGGGTGGCAAATGCGCACTCCTAATATTTGGAGCTACCTAACTGGTACCCTAATGATTATAGCAATTCGTTTGTTGTTAGAATTGCAAAAATTTAGAATTAGTTACCATCTCATGCATTTCCAAAAGTTGGAGATTTTTATATTTATATTTTGCAAAAATTTAAGAAGAATCTTAACGGATTCTTCACGAATTTATCATTTAACTCCCCGTTATCCTCTTTTTTACATCCCTAACCATACAATCTTAACTATTTTAAGTACAAAGGATGATATACCTAGTTTATAATTTTAGATTTAAGAAACAATTGCACTTTACTACAACATTTAAGAACACCTAAGGCACTAAGGGATATATGAAGTATAAAATTCTTTATTATTTTGATGCAAACTCTAAAATACCCCTAATCTGAATATCACACATTGGTAATTTTTTGGGGATTTTGAAATTGTTTTTTGGGATATCGATTTTAAGAGTTTGAATTTGGGATTTGGACTTCAGACGGATTAAGGGAAAAATCTACAAACACTTCAATTCCAAGCTTCAGTATATATACAAAAAAATATAAAGATTGAGTTGAGATAAAGAGAATTCTTAACTCTTGCTAAATAATGAACATTTATAATTTATTTACTTTTTAGTTGAAAATAAAGTTTCATATATACTTAATAAACTATTGGTTACATTTAAAGTAGTTTTAGTATGAAGATTCATGAGTAGTATTAAATTATATCATTTAATAAAAAGTGATTTTAATATACAAATTTTTATTTAAATTCAACTACATGTCTTTAAAATTTTAGAAAATGTAATAAAAATAAATAACATGATTTATCCTATAAATATATATTATTAATAGAGAGAAACAGAGCTACACAGTCTTATAACCAGCTTAAAAAAAATTAAAAATATATATCTAGATACCAAATCAATAATCAAAAATTGATTTATTATAAATAAATTTTATAATTAATTACCCAAATTCCAATCTCAATAAAATACGTACGTAATAATGATTTAACATTAAAGAATTCAACAATATATATATATTCACCATTTTACAAAACTTAAAATCCTAAATTTTCGATATAATAAACTATTTCATATGGTTGGAATTTATTTGATGAAGATTTAAAACTAGTTTTATTGGTTCATATTCTTTAAATAACATTTTAATGATATATTAATAATCTAAATTATCGCAGTCATGTAATTAATTTATTTTTTAGCCTAAAAACAATTTAAGACATAATTTTAAAAACTACCAAATAATAAAATAAATTTACGAAATTTGTATGGTTTTTTATTGCACATCTTTTTTTTGTAATTAATTAATGTTTGGAACACTTAAAAATGATTTACTATTATATTTATTACAGTTTACTAGTATAAAAATTCTACAAGTTCAAAAATTTATATCAATTTATTTTAATTGATCAGACTTCTTTTATTTAAATTCTATATAAAATTTTAGTGGAATTAAAGAGATTAATTGTAATAATAAGAATATATTAATATGTCCCTCCACAGGCTTACTAGCCTAACAGTTTAACATAGTTTAACAACAGGCACTTAATATACTAACAGAATATCACGGTACTGGCCTGCATACTGATTAGGAATGCATCGTATATTAATTTACCTAATAATTTATTAATGAATATACGCACTAAATACATACAATAGCTCTAAAATTTTATATTAATTAATATAATTTATCTAATCAGTATATATCCATTCTTTATTTTCAACACTTCTGATAATTTGAAACTAATTAAAACTTTTTTAATAAGTAATTGCATAATAAATTTTATTTGTTTTATAAATCACTCAGTTATAAAATCACTAAAATCAAACTGAAATTAATGAAAAATTATAAAAGAATATTAACATCCATCATCATGATATCCCCCAAAGAGTTGCCCTTATATAACTAAATTCATAATTCTCAAATCCTCTCCCAAATTCCCTTCTCCAATCCCGATTCTAAAAACCAAATTGATTTATATAAACCAGAAGTGGGTTGATTTTAGTTGGTTAAAATCCAACTCTACCCAGATGAACCCCGTTAAGTGATTCCGGCGGTTTCGATAATTCCATCAATCCTCGAAAAAACAAAACATTCCATACCATATGTTATACTAAACGAGCCTCTACGCGATTTTATTAATAGTATTCAAGTTTTATTATTATTTAATTGTAAGTATTTTTTAGACATAATTAAAAAAATATTCTAATCAACATCATTTTTTTTTAAATAAAACTACAAAGTCATTCCTGAATATCAATTATAAAATTTAATTTTAGATAGAAGATAAACTTTAATTAATTAGATCATAACTAAGTTTCCTATTCCCAAAATTTAACAAAATTTAATATTTTCAAATTAAAGCACTCTTTTTATTTAAAAACATCAGAACAACTTAATAAATCACAGATTAATAAAAAGAAAAATTCAATTTTCAAAAAAGTTATAGGGGTTAGAAGTAAAACCTAAAAACTTAATATTAATATAAAATAACTTATTAAAAATTTAATATTAATTAAAATTAATAAAAATTAATAACCACCTTTAATTGTTGTTTGTTTTATTTTCCACCATAAAAAAAAAGAAATAAAATATAAATTAATATTCCTTTTAAAAATCGTATTAATAGTTATTAATAATTAATATTAATTGATTATTTTTATCGTATATACAAGTATATTTTGCACAAATAAAATAACTTTTAATAAGAATTCTAAAAAACTTCTCTCTATTTTATATTTATGTTATAATTTTAAATTTTTTTTTTAATTTTTTAATTTATTGAGAACAGTAAAAAAATTTTATTAGGCAATAAAATATAAATATTTTTTTTTTTTAATTTATTATTTAATAATATATTAATATTTAAATAATTTTTATTTATATTCCTGTTTACTGATATTTATTTCAAATATGTAACTATGTATATGCAAATTTTAAAATATTAATATAGATTAATTAAAAAACATTCAATTATACTTTTTTTTATACATTTACTTTATTAATTAATAAAATCAATTAATATATATTTTTTTTTAATTTAATTAATATTTTATTAAATTAATATTTATTTTATTGATATGTAATTTTTAATTTATTTTATGATTTTTTTCTTTTTTTTGTAGTTTTGATTTTTATTTTAAAGTTATGTTTTAATTGCACTAATAATTTTCAAAATTTTTATAAATAAATTTAATATTTTTTTATTACATTTATTATTAATAAAAAAAAATTTAATGTACTATTAAATTAAAAAGTAAAACCGCTTACAAAAACTTTGTTATATTATAATTTTAATAATTTTTTTTATTTTAATTTTTGAATATTTTATTTTCTAATATATAAAAAAATATTTATTTACAATAAATAATTTGTTGCATTAGTTGTTACAAATTGCATTTTTAAAATTGCCTTAATTGCGTTTTTTTTTTTTTTGAATATAAATTAAAAATTTATTAATATTATTAGAAATTCACATAAATAGTATTTAGTATTTAAAAAGTATTGCCGTAATTGTAGTAATTTAAAAAACGCATTTATACCGTTATTTTAATTAATTAATATTATTCAAAATATATCTTAAGCACTTTTAATTGATTTTTATGAAAGACACTAACTTCGTAAATTTTTTTAGTTAGTATTAATTAAATTTAATAATTAGTATATTTAATAATTATTTTTTTAAATTAATATTTCCTTAAAAAAAATATATATTTAAAATACGTAAACGAGAATCGAAATAATTTTAATTCCTTTTTTCTTCCGTACACTCAATTAAGAACATTGCGCATTCGCTGTCAATTGTTTACTGGTTGTTGGAAATCATCGTGCAAAACAAGTTCACTTTTTTTTGTTTTTTTGCTTTATGATCTGTTTTTACAATTTTTATTTTATATTTTATATTTTTTATTTCTTTGTAAATTATGCTTTATTTAATTTTACTCTAAATTCGCTTAACCATAGCATAATACAAAAAAAAAAACAAAATAAAAATATAAAGAAGAAATTTACAACACTAATAATAACAAAACATAATAAAAAGTAAAAAATACAAACAACAAACAACATGCAACGAAAATTCATGCGAATAGGAAAATATCAAACAATATTTGTCAGCTGATTTGAATTTTTTTTTGTTGTTGTTGTTTTTTTTTTTTTTAATGTATAAAATATACATTAAATTTTAGCTTAAAAGTTCACTTCTTGAATTAAAATTAAGTCAAAATAAAAATAAATAAAAAATCGCAACTCAACTTAATTATGCCGGTTTAATTTTTGAACAGAGTTAACGGCGCGCAGCTTAAAAAGTTTTTAAATTTGCATTAACTAAGGTAATAAACATACATATACACTAATAAAAAGCACGGCTGCAATTATAAGTTACAATACAATTTACAGAGTTACTTTAATTCTAGCGCAATATAAAATAAGATAAAAAACATAAAAAGAAAATTGCGGCGAATTAAAAGTAACATATGAAAATAGAAACGGCGAAAATCATTTTCTTTTTTAATTTTGTTTTAATTTTTTTTTTTTATGTCTCTCTCTCTCTCTCTTTTATTAATATGAAATTTAAGTCAACTGAACATAAAATATTAACAAGGTACAATAATATAAATACTATTGAAATAAATTTATATGTATGTATGTATGTAGCAATGTTGTAAATATACCATGTCCAGTCCATATTTAATAAACTAGTTTAAAATTGAATTAACAATTGGAGCATAATAAAAGCTTTACTTAAATTTTTGAGTAACAAACAGAAAACACTAAAAGACTCATTACATATACGTTTAATGCAGCAGCTGAAATTTTAGCCTTAGTCAAGTCGACTCGTCTTGCTTAGTATGTAATATAAAGAGAGAAAATTAATATTTATGAGATATTTATTTTCTTTTACATTAGTATTTGTACTTTGTTATTGTATTTTTGTGTTAATAAAATATGAAAAGCACGTGCTTGTTTTATTTCCAAATTCCAATTGTATCATTGGAATTTCATTTATAACGGTAAATAGTGTGCCGCAAATAAAAATAAAACATTAAAAAAAAAAACAAATGTGGAGTAATATTTCTGATTGAGTCATTATATGAGTTTTTCGATTGATAATTTTGAGTTATATTGTTAATTTTAAATAAAATAATTTTGTACTTAATTAATATAAATTGTTAACATATATTTATAAATGAATCTATTAACTAAGGGATTTATATATATATAAAAACATACAAATATACTCTAAGTTAATAATTATAATAAACTTAAAATAAAAAAAAATTTTAAGTATTTAAATGAAAAGGTTTCTGAAGGAATGGATTCCAATTTTCAAACATAATCAAAAATGTTAAATATATCAGGATTCAATTAATGTTGGAATCTAGTTTAGGCACAGATTTAATTTCAATATATCTGTGTTTATATATAATAATTGAATTATTAATAAAATCTAAATTAATGTGGTTCAATTAATGTATTGAAGCCCTAGGAATCAATATAAATTATAATAAGAAAAATTTATTTCATTCAAAAAACTTTAGAAAACAAAGGAATAGCGTTTTATGAGATATTTTAAAAGTAATTTTATAATTAAGTATACAAATGGGGTTACCAATGGTATTTGGCTGTTAAACTAACTTTTCTTCAGTTGATCTCCTTAACATTTTTTAATCATATATTAAATTGAGTATAAAGTATAATGCACATATTGCAGCTGGAGCCGCTTAAGCAATATTTTTGTTTAGCTTATATCCTACAGTTTTTGCGCTAGCTTTATGTTATAAATATTGTAGGGACAAAGACCAGTTATAAACAAGTGATGAAAAAAACCAAGGGTTTTTAAACAGTACATTTTCAAAATTATATAGGATTTCTTACTGAGTATTTTATCATTTATTTTTATGTTCAAAAAAATATATATAAAAATAAATGATAATATTATAATTAAGTTATTTCATCAATTTATTAATTATGAATAGTAGTGACACATCGCTAAAGTGTATAAGGTTGCCATACGGTACTAAAATTTACAATAAAACATAATTTTTGCAAAATTGGCCGCACATATCTTCTAAACGCTTCAAGCAAGGGGCGTTTTGGGAGAAGTTAGATCCTTAGAAACTAGTAGGAGTCGGTTAGCAAATTTTTTTTTTGACACGTCTTCTGCTTTGGAGCTATAAGGGCTCGAAATTTGAAATTTTGCTATTTTTAAGCACCTGTAACTTGAATACCTGTTTACATTTTTTTTTTACAAATATACAAAATTTAAAGCTGCAGCATTATATTTCAACATATGTTAAAGGTTTTTCTTAAATTTGAAAGGGGTTCTTTAAATTGAAGAAATTGTTTCTTAGTCTTAACCATTTATCTAGGTAAAATTCCAAGAGTGGGACCGGAGCAGAATGGGCAAAAATTTGGGGACCTTCCCCATTGAAGGGCTACTAAGTCTTAAAAATTAAAACTTTTATGTTTTTATAAAACCGTAACTTATTCACCAGTGCATATTTTTCCAAAGTGAAACGTTAACATTGAAGCTCCTACATTATATTTCGTACTTGTTAACAGGTTTTCTTGAGTGCATTGGAATTATATTTTAAGTATTATGTTCACTAATATTCATAATTACTAATATTCATTATTCTGAATACCTTCCCATGTTTTCCACATTTTATTAAAATAGTTTTTATTAAAACATTATTTAATAAATGACTTCTTATTTTTAAAATATACAAAAATTTTTAAGGAATGAAAAAAATGTGTGGTTTATTTAAAAACTTAGTATCCGACCTGACATAATGTCATCAAGATCTTAGGCGCCACACTAAATTGTATTATATGTGATCTATTCTTTAAATATTTTTGCGGTTTAATATACAAAACTTTGACCAACAAAATAACCGATTAAATGAAATTTATATAGAAAATTAAAGTACTTATAAGATTAAAACATATTATCTTAAATATTAAATTCCTATATAAGTAATTTAAATTCCATAAAATTGATTTGGCGAAATTTTTTTTTTTTTCACAATTCAGTTTTTTCCATTGCAAATTTTTCTGAGGAATTTGATAAAAAAAAAAAACAAAACATAATGAAATTCAACCACATACAATTAATTAAATTTAAATTTAAACAGCACGTTTATTAAACCACATACCACACATTTATAATTGAATAAACATATAGTAACCCCATGAACATTATTTAATAATTATAGATAACCTTAAATTCATATAATAATATTTCTTATAAAAATTTATTCTTTTTTTGGCATATTTGGAAAATTCTGAAAAAAAATTATAACATTTTTTAAAATGTTTTTAATTTTTAACAAATTTTTTTGGTACATCTGTCGATTTCAAATTTTTATCCAAGTATAACGTTAAATATAACGTTAAATTAAAAACAGTTATATAACTTAGAAATTATTACCTTGCTAGTATTACAAGGGTGGGCCAAAGGCATTAAAAATCAACCAGCTTCTTCTGATTACTGTTGAACTATAACCAATTAAAAGCACCCTTCTTTTAACGCTTTCGATGCCTCTTTAATTTTGTTCTAGAAATGCTCTACACCCCAAATAATAAAAACCCGCTAAATTTTGTGTGCATTATGCCACCAACTAGTTTATACGAAAATGCAGAGTTATAAATGAGTATGAACTCGTTTGGCAAAATCAGCTGTTTTTTTTTTTTTTATTTTAAATTGATTTAAGTAAACAAAGCACATACCTCGAGTGAACTCAAAAAATGACGACGCAGACATGACGCTATATCGAAATTACAAAATGTCAAAAAACGTAGTTTTGTTAAAAATGTCAATGCAAAATGTTGAAAGCGTTCAAGTGACATATAATGTAAACAAATTAAGTAGAAAAACATAATTAATTTTTCAATCAGTGAATTGAAAGTAAAGTAAAGATTTTATATTATTTTAAATTTTATTTTTATATAATAATTAAATTTAATTTTTTAATTTTTATATTCTCCAATTTCCAACTAAAAACTTTTTTAGTAAAATGTAATAAAAAATATAAATGGCTGACAAAACATAATCAATTGACAGCTGTCAAAGGAGCGTAAAAGTTAAAAGTTGATAAACTTTTGCGCCAAAGCTGCGTTGAAACTTTGTTGTTACTTTCATTGTGTGCATTTGTATTGTTTTCCATATGTTTAACTTTTGAAGTAGAATTTTAAAATTGTTGGTTGCGGTCATTGTGATCAAGAGGTTTGGTACGTGGATCAAGAGGTTTAGTACATTAGCTCAAATATTTAGTGGACTACCAAACTATAGTTAATTAAAAATTCGAGTTAAGCGATAAGGGTTGAAATTTGAGTTTTTTACAACCCTGCGAAATTGGAAGTTCCGTGAATCTATAAAGTTATTATTTATTTTGAAAAAATAAGTTATAATGTTATAATTCGTATTTGACGTCCCTGGTTAGACAAACGCGTTAAAGTTATACTTGATGGACAAGTTTTTCAGGAATACGACTTTCCTCGGTCGAATTATATTAACAAATTTCCACATACAAGTACTACGTGAATCAGTTTCAGTAAAAATTCTTATTATTGTTATTTATTGTAATAAAATAATACTATTGAGTTATTAGATCCTTTTATATCTGTGAATTATATTTTTTAAGATAAAATACTTGTTTATATTCTGCATTTATATCTGCTTTATTTTATATGAATGTGTAAATTCACTCCTTAATTTTTCAACTTCAATTAGAATTTATAAAAATAATATTTCTTTAAAAACAAGCCATTTAAACTTACTTAAATTAAATACTAACTTATTTAATTAATAACTGTAATCCTTTCTTAATAAAAACCAAACAAAAACAAGTGATGAAAAAAAACCAAGGGTTTTTAAAAAAGCACATTTTCAAAATTATATTGTATTACATACTGAGTTTAACTTTGGAAATATTTACTTGGAAATAGTTACTACTGACTTATAAAATTTACTGCTAACAGTAAATTTTTTATTTAAAAGTTGTTATAGCCCTTCAATGGGGAAGGTTGCCAAATTTCTCAAGAATCTAACTTCAACTCCCCCCCTCCTCTAGTTTTTTAGGTTCTAGGAATTAAATTATGAATTACACAAAAATTTGGAATTTTACTTAGAATTTTATTATCTAAGCAAAAATGGGTAAAACTAAGAGACACTTTCTTCAATTTAAGGAACCCCTTTTAAATTTAAGAAAAACCTTTAACATATGTTAAAATATAATGTTGGACCTTTAAATTTTGTATATTAATAAAAAAAAAATTGGACAGGTATTCAAGTTACAGGTGCTTAAAAATATCATAATTTCAATTTTCGGGCCCTTATAGCTCTTAAACAGGGGGCTTGACAAAAAAATTTTGTTAACTGACTCCTACTATTTTTTTAGGATCTAACTTCTCCCAAAATTTCAAGATCCTAGCTTGAACCGTTTAGAAGATATGTGGGGCCAAAAATTTTGCAAAAATTGAGCTTTATATAATGCTAAATTTTAGTACCGTATGGCAACCCTATACATTTAAGCGACATTATTTTGTAAAGCCTATAAAAGCAGCTCTTTAATACCGTTTTTCGATTGAAAATAAACCTAACAGAACTTTTGTTATATCAATTTAAATATAGGGCTTTTTTGGAATTTTCAGGGGCTGTAACTTCGTCACCCTTCAAAACTAAGAAAAACCTTTGACACATGTTGAAATATAATTATAGAGCTTTGAATTTTGTATATTACTAAAAAAAAATTTGGACAGGTATTCAAGTTACAGGTGTTTAAAAATAGCAAAATTTCAATTTTCGAGCCCTTATAGCTCCTAAATAGGGGGCTTGACAAAAAAATTTTGTTAACCGACTCCTACTAATTTCTAGGTATCTAACTTGTCCCAAAATTTCAAGACCCTAGCTTGAACCGTTCAGAAGATATGTGTGGCCAAAAATTTTGCGAAAATTTAGTTTTGCGTAATGTTAAATTTTAGTACCGTATGGCAACCCTAAACATTTGCCTTGTAAAAATTTATAAAGTTTATGAAACCAGCTACCATTTGCCGTTTTCAGATTGAAAATATATGTAACAGAACTCTTGTTATAACAATTTAAATATAGGGCTTTTTCCAACTTTGGGGGGCTGTAGCCCCGTAACAGGTGGGGCTACAGAAAAAAATTCTTCTACGAAATTATTTTTTTTGCAAAAACTACCCATGGTTAAAATTTCTTTTCTCTATTTCAAACGGTGTAAAAGTTTTTGTAAACATACGGACGGACGGACGGACGGACGGACGGACAGAGTGAAGCTATATAGGCACATTTTTACAAAATTTTTTGAAAATGTGCTAAAAACCATATTAAAGTACCAAAGTACTATTTATAACCTGTATGTGTCAATAAATCATAAATCATTAAGCAAATAAAAAAAGAACCGAATAAGAATTTTTAAATTCCTTAGGTTTTTTTTTACCTTTTTTGTTAACTTGATTTTTAGGTTTGGTTTTTTTTTGTACAGTCCATAATGATTGTTCTCTTTAAGAACTTTATACAATTATTGAACAATCAGAATAACCACTATATCAACCTACACGAGTGGCATAAGCAAATTTGCAAATTTTAGGACAATCAACAACATATATATACATATATATATATATAAATACTTATATATATATAACTAAGAATAAGAAATAATTTAAAATCAAGAATAAATAGAGAGTTTTTTGAATGCATTAATAAAATAATTTTTTAAGGTTTTTAAATCACGTTAAATGCAATTCATCATATTAATAATAAACAAATTCTACAATTGGGATGATTGAATAAGCCAGGTGAATTGAATTAAAAATAAATAGTCACACAAAAAAAATTTTTAGTTAAAACTTGCTAGTATACGAACTTAGTTAAAACTTGCAAAGTATACGAACTGATTCTAATGATGAAACAGCTGAGAATAGGATTCTTTAACCCTAAAATGATCTACTATACCTTTAAAACCTTCTGCAGTGGCTTCGGTGCAGTGTCAGTCAACCTGTATAGATAAAGAGATTACTTCATTATTTATTATATACGGATGAAGTAGGGTTTAATTAACACTTTCTATATATAACTTAAGAAGTCTAAATACATCTCGGTAAAACACATCTCCTAAGATCTAACAAGCATATCTTTAAAAATTTATAAAGATAAAGAAACCTGAAATTTGGTATAAGATAGCTCTGTTATTTTTTTATTATGTTTTGAAGGTTTGAAAACCTCGAAATTTTGTAAAAAAGTGCTCTGTCTTATTTTCTATATCTTTCTTAAATTTACAGGAATTTCAGTTATGTTTCGGATTTTGCTCCTTCCTAGACCTATCTAAAACCACATATCTTCTAAATTAATAAAGTTAGAAACTTGAAATTTGGTACAAGGTAATATTTTTAAAAACTGAGATGAATTGAAGTGAGGCTTTAACTCTCAACAGAATTCTTTCTGTGTAG
>OY720441.1:339460289-339506575 GCA_963082915.1 Dolichopus griseipennis | reverse complement strand
AAGTCAATTGTTGAAAGAAAAATATTTTAACAATAGAGTTTACATTTTTATTTTAAAAGGTAAAAAATAAGAAAAGAATTCAATTTTACTTAAAACTTATGGATATTCAAATACATAAATTAATTTTTAGTTTATAATGGACTTCAGATTGAAATTTCTTTATCTCATATCTGTTTTTACTATCATTGATATTTAAATTGGAGCTGTAGATCTCTTTAGATAATTATTCAGAAAAGGTGATTATTCAAATTCCTAATACAAATTAGGATTCTAATTCAATTTAAATATTTCCTTGTATAATCGTCATCTATTTATTAATTTATATACAATTACCTACCTACCCCATTCAAAGTAATATGCGAAGGGGTCAGCCTCCTTCTGACATGATATCGGAGGTATATTTATTTATTTTATATTATGATATAAATTATAAATTATATTTTTAATTATTAGATATGATCTGACTAGAGTTAGAACCAAAGATCCTTCAATTAATATCATCGGTCACTACGCCATTTCCTGTAGGTTATCAAATAGTTATTGTAACTTTTAATTTTATTTTATAAAACTTATATAACTACCTAATACTTACCTACCTAATAATAATTTCACTAAATTAAAATTCACAAGAAAGTATTCAGAGGAGGAGGCTTTTCTAAAATTACACTTAACGTACTCTTCTAGAAAGTTATGCGAATTATTCTATAGTTGTATAGAAAAATAAATAACAGAGAAATATGAAATATTGAATTAAAAGGGCTTTAACTCTGAGGTGGAATGAATTAAAATTAAAAACCTAGGTAGATTTGCCTGCCGCATATTTTTATTATGGATTCAATAATAATTAATTCTTCTAAAGTAATCAGTCTTCAATATTTCTTTAATCAATTTTTATTTAGGGTTATAGGGGGTAATCGATGTGAAGTCAATGTAATCGACAACTAAAAAAGAGGCTGCTATATAATGCTCATTTTATTCTGCCACAAAATGTTAAGTTATTTTGTTTTTTTAAGACGTATTAAAGACTATTTTTAAAAAATTTAAACTAGTGGTTTTAAAGTTGAAATTGGTGTTTATAAAATTGAATTTGAAGTTTTATAAATAGACGTGATTTCAGATACTTTGAACAATCCACTCTGTTGTTAAACCTAGAATCCCTTGATATTCAAGTTTAAAGAGTTTTAAAATAATAATCTAATACAAAGTTTTACTTCAAATATAATATTGTAAGATTTAAAATAAACATTTAAGTTTTAAATCACTAATTAACTAATTTTCAAAGCATCAAATGTAAATAATTAAGATGTTTTCTAAAGTTTTAAAATTTATAACTTTTTTTTTTTATTAAATGCTAACTGTTTAACTGTTGATAAGCCTTTCTATACATGCTAATAAGCCTGTCTATACTAAATGTACATGTTGGAACAGGGGATCATATTATATTACTGAATAGTGTTATTAGAATTGATCTTAATGAATTCCACATACAATTTAAACATGAGATAGTACCAGGCCTTATAACACATAAAAACGTCTTAGATTTTCAATAGACATAATTCTATTTTTGTTTATAAGTATTATAATATTTGATATTTGAGTTATATGGTATTCTATGTCTGTGAGTTATATTTTTCAATTAAATTATTTGTATATTTTGCATTTGTTTATATTGTTATATTAATGTATTTTTTATTTAAGATATATAATTCTTAATTATTGATTAAATATTATGTTGAACCCAACGGCAAATGGTTGCTAAGTCGAGTCGGAAACCAAGCCCTTTTGCTTGAAAGATCGGTACTTTAACACTATGCCACCCAGCCTTCTATATATACTTATTTAAATAAATCATTCTAGATATCTATGTTCATCTTTAAATAGAATCAATATTTAAGTAAGCTCTTTATTACCTCCTTTAGTTGAGGAGCGCCGAAAAATAAAATCGAATAATTCACTTTTAATTTAATATCATCAAACTATCTCAACTTAAAATTTAATTAATTTCTTATTTCAAAATCTTATTATACAAAATTCTTATAAATTAAAAATCCTATAATTGTTATTTAGTTATTAATTGAAATTAAATTTCTATTAAATAAAAAATTTCACAGTTTATAAATTAAAAAAAAACCTACAAATATAATGGCGCGAAGAAAGAATGTTGTTACAATATTTTTTTTTTCTAAATCTTCAATAAATGATGTTTAAATTTATATGATTTTATTATTATTATTATTTTTTTTTTCAAACATTTTATTTATTTCTTTATTAAGATACAATTAAAATAGCAGAAACAAAAACATTATTACCTACATACAATTTTTTTCATACAAAACAATCCATTTTGTTCAATTTGACGTATCGTTTTTGTGTTTCGGGAAAAAATTTTTTTCATATCAATTCGCCGCATTATTGGCATAAGACAAAATAATTTATTGGTTTTTTATTGAAAATAACGATGTTTATGTTTTTTTTTTAATTACTTCAGTTTTTTTTTTTAATTTTAATTTATTATTTGATTTTGTTTCAGATACTTAGTTTAATGATTCAAATTCAGATACAAAATAAAAAAAAGATTAAATTCAAATAATAAACACCTGTATTTAGAATAAATATTTGAAAAAAAAAAGTTTTTGTTTGGTTTTTTTTGTTAGATGGAAAACAAAAAACAATTTTCAAGGAAATTCCATAGAAATTGTACACAAATTTAAAAAAAATACAAAATATAATTTTCTTTGAAAATGTTGAAGTTAGATCTGTTTTTCCATTTAATATATTAGTCATTGATTTAATATTTGTATTGATAAGAATTAGTTAATAAAATTCAGGTGGGAACACAATTAAATTAATTTAATGTAAAAATTCAATACAGTTTTTGAATATACTAGACTTAAAAACTTTAAAATGTTCTCAAAAAGTTCGAAATAGAAGCTTTGATAAATAATTTACAGTTTCGATGACGAGAACACTCTGGTGGCATTTTCGTACTCTGGTACAATTCGAGAAAGTCAAATGCTATAACCCTCGCGATTGACACAGCTAGGCTGTTTATGACTAATATTGTTAACGACG
Organism: Dolichopus griseipennis; assembly: GCA_963082915.1. Lineage (NCBI taxonomy): Eukaryota > Metazoa > Arthropoda > Insecta > Diptera > Dolichopodidae > Dolichopus > Dolichopus griseipennis. The sequence continues at coordinate 339,503,503 of OY720441.1, read as the reverse complement.
GTTTAATAGAAGAAATTAAAAATAAAGTCGGTCAATGGGGTTTGGAAAACGGAGTGAAGTTTAATTCTTCCAACACCCAATGCTATACAATTATAACCCTATTCTGTAGTTTCTTGGTGAAGTCATGCACCGATCAGAAAACTTAAACATTTGGGCATGCAGTTGAACAAAAAAATTATGTGAAGTGATCATATTCTTGAATAGCTAAAAGTGCAGCCAAGTGCTTAGGTTTCCTCTTTAGGTGCAAATCGTATTCCGCTTCAAAGGACCTGTGCAAAATCTATAAAGCGTATATACGACCTAAAATGGAATATAACGTACACATTTCATTTGGGTTGACGCCTCATCTACTTTCTTAATCTTTTTCGAGCGAGTTAAAAAATGCGCCATTCGTCTAGTAAATAGCACCAACTTCGTAATATTGGAGCACTTTCTCTTTTCTATAGATATCTTGTAGGTAATGACACTTGCTCAGTCAAAATAAAATCACTAATGCCAGAGGGGCAGCAGATGCACATTCCTACTATGTGGAACTATCTAAGTGGTAATCTAATGGTTATAGCAATTCGTTTGTTCCAAAAGTTGGTGATTTTGAAATTTATAATTTGCATTCATTAAGATTCTTCACAAATTCATCATTTAAATTCCAGTTATACTCATTTTTTGCATCCCTATCCATACAATTACAACTATGTTAAGTACAAAGGACCATACGCCTAGTTTATGATTTTAAAATAAGGAAAAAAGAAAAATTGCATTTTACAACAACATTTAAGAACCCCTTAGGCTCAAAGGGATATTTGGATTGTAAAATTCCTTATTATTTTATTTTTATATAATTTAAAGTTTATTAGCTTGTTTATATGAGCTCAAAATCCCAAAGTTTAAATCTTAAAGTTCAAATCCCAAATTCAAAATTTGAATTTTACAAAATCCCAAGTTTCAAAATAATGACTAAGTACTCGTACTTATGCATTTAAAAATTAATAAATTTATAAGTATATAACATAATATAAATCTTAATCAATATTCTGGAAAAAGGTGATATAGCTTTATTTTTAATCCCTTTAATCAGAATATCGTGCATTGATATTTTTTTGGGGAATTTAAACTTTAGAGTTTTTTTTTGCGGATTCGATTTTAAGATTTTGAATTTGAGATTTGGACTTTGGGTGGACTTCGATATTAAGAGAAAAATTTAAAAACATTTCAATTTTAAGCTTCAGAATATGTTGAGCTTCACAAGTTCAGGTAAACATAAACTCTTGTTAAATAATGAACATTTATAATTTATTTACTTTTTAGTTGAAAATAAAGTTTCATATATACTTAATAAACTATTGGTTACATTTAAAGTAGTTTTAGTATGAAGATTCATGAGTAGTATTAAATCATATCATTTAATAAAAAGTGATTTTAATATACAAATTTTTATTTAAATTCAACTACATGTCTTTAAAATTTTAGAAAATGTAATAAAAATAAATAACATGATTTATCCTATAAATATATATTATTAATAGAGAGAAACAGAGCTACACAGTCTCATAACCAGCTTAAAATAAAATTAAAAATATATATCTAGATACCAAATCAATAATCAAAAATTGATTTATTATATATAAATTTTATAATTAATTACCTAAATTCCAATCTTAATAAAATACGTACGTAATAATGATTTAACATTAAAGAATTCAATAATATTTATATTCATTCACATCTTTACAAAACTTAAAATCCTAAATTTTCGATATAATAAACTATTTCATACGGTTGGAAATTATTTGATGATGATTTAAAACTAGTTTTATTGGTTCATATTCTTTAAATAACACTTTAATGATATATTAATAATCTAAATTATCGAAGTCATGTAATTAATTTATTTTTTTAGCCTAAAAACAATTTAAGACATAATTTTAAAAACTACCAAATAATAAAATAAATTTACGAAATTTTTAATTTTTTATTGCACATAATATATGGAACACTTAAAAAATGATTTACTTTTATATTTAATAGTTTACTTGTATAAAAATTATACAAGTTTAAAAATCTATATAAACTTATTTTTATTAATCAGAAGATCTCTTTTGTCTAAACTTTATATAATATTTTAATGAAATTTATTAATATCAATTGAAATAATAAGAATATATTAATATGTCCCTCCACAAGCTTACTAGCCTAAAAGTTTAGCATAGTTTAACAGTAAGAACTTAACATACTAACAGAATATAAAACGATAATAAAAATCATGTTGCGGTGTACTGGCCTGCGTCCTGATTAGGAATGCATCGTATATTAATTTACCTAATGATTTATTAATGAATATACGCACTAGCTCTAAAATTTTATATTAATTAATATAATTTATGTAATCAGCATATACCCATTCCTTATTTTCAACATTTCTGATAATTTGAAACTAATTGAAATTTTTTTAATAAGTAATTGCATTATAAATTTTATTTGTTTTATAAATCACTCAGTTATAAAATCACTAAAATCAAACTGAAATTAATGAAAAATTATAAAAGAATATTAACATCCATCATCATGATATCCCCCAAAGAGTTGCCCTTATATAACTAATTTCATAATTCTCAAATCCTGTCCCAAATTCCCTTTTACAATCCCGATCCTAAAAACCAAATGATACATATGTATTTAAGATCCATAACCATAACACGTTTGGTTTTAAAAAGGTGGATGGGGTGGTTTTATTTAATTAAAGTTCAACATTACCCAGATGAACCAGTGATTCCGGCGGCTGTCGATGCTATTCATCAATCCTCGAAAAACCTTAACATTCCATACCATATGTTATACTAAAAGAGCCTCTAGTTTCGTATTCAAAAACGTTTTATTATGGTTTGCTTATACAATTTAGACGTAATCAAAAAAATTTCTAATCACATCATTTTCATTAAAATATATCTACAAAGTCCTTCCTGAATATCAGTTATATAATTTAAATTTTAGATAGAAGATAAATTTGAATTATTTAGTATTAATTCATAACTAGGTTTCCTATTCCCAAAATTTAACAAAATTTAATATTTTCAAATTAAAGCACTCTTTTTATTTAAAAACATCAGAACAACTTAATAAATCACAGATTAATAAAAAAAAAAACTCAATTTTCCAAAAAAGTTATAGGGGTTAGAAGTAAAACCTAAAAACTTAATATTAATATACTTATTAAAAATTTAATATTAATTAAAATTAATAAAAATTAATAACCACCTTTAATTGTTTTCCACCATAAAAAAAAAGAAATAAAATTTATATTAATATTCCTTTTAAAAATCGTATTTTATTAATAGCTATTAATAATTAATATTAATTGATTATATTTATCGTATATATATTTTGCACAAATAAAATAACTTTTAATAAGAATTCTAAAAAACTTCTTTCTATTTTATATTTATGTTATAATTTTAAATTTTTTTTTTAATTTTTTAATTTATTGAGAACAGTAAAAAAATTTTATTAGGCAATAAAATATAAATATTTTTTTTTTTAATTTATTATTTAATAATATATTAATATTTAAATAATTTTTATTTATATTCCTGTTTTCTGATATTTATTTCAAATATGTAACTATGTATATGCAAATTTTAAAATATTAATATAGATTAATTAAAACATTAAATTATACTTTTTTTATACATTAATAAAATCAATTAATATATATATTTTTTTAATTTAATTAATATTTTATTAAATTAATATTTATTTTATTGATATGTAATTTTTAATTTATTTTATGATTTATTTCTTGTTTTTTTGTAGCTTTGATTTTTATTTTAAAGTTATGTTTTAATTGCACTAATAATTTTCAAAATTTTTTTAAATAAATTTAATTTTTTTTTTAATACATTTATTATTTTATATTTATTTTAAAAATTTAATGTACTATTAAATTAAAAAGTAAAAACTCTTACAAAAACTTTGTTATATTATAATTTTAATAATATTTTTATTTTAATTTTTGAATATTTATTTACAATAAATAATTTGTTGCATTAGTTGTTACAAATAGCATTTTTTAAATTGCATTATTCTTAATTGCGTTTTTTTTTTTGAATATAAATTAACAATTTATTAATATTATTAGAAATTCACATAAATAGTATTTAATATTTAAAAAGTATTGCCGTAATTGTAGTAATTTAAAAAACGCATTTATACCGTTATTTTAATTAATTAATATTATTCAAAATATATCTTAAGCACTTTAAATAGATTTTTATGAAAGACACTAACTTCGTAAATTTTTTTAGTTAGTATTAATTAAATTTAATAATTAGTATATTTAATAATTATTATTTTAAATTAATATTTCCTTTAAAAAATATATGTATATATTTAAAATACGTAAACGAGAATCGAAATAATTTTAATTCCTTTTTTCTTCCGTACACTCAATTAAGAACATTGCGCATTCGCTGTCAATTGTTTACTGGTTGTTGGAAATCATCGTGCAAAACAAGTTCACTTTTTTTTTTTTTTTTTGCTTTATGATCTGTTTTTACAATTTTTATTTTATATTTTATATTTTTTATTTCTTTGTAAATTATACTTTATTTAATTTTACTCTAAATTCGCTTAACCATAGCATAATACAAAAAAAAAAACAAAATAAAAATATAAAGAAGAAATTTACAACACTAATAATAACAAAACATAATAAAAAGTAAAAAATACAAACAACAAAAAACATGCAACGAAAATTCATGCGAATAGGAAAATATCAAACAATATTTGTCAGCTGATTTGAATTTTTTTTTTTAGTTGTTTTTTTTTTTTTTTTCTTTAATATACATTCAATTTTAGCTTAAAAGTTCACTTCTTGAATTAAAATTAAGTCAAAATAAAAAAAAATAAAAAATCGCAACTCAACTTAATTATGCCGGTTTAATTTCTGAACAGTTAACGGCGCGCAGCTTAAAAAGTTTTTAAATTTGCATTAACTAAGGTAATATACACACATATGCACTAATAAAAAGCACGGCTGCAATTATAAGTTACAATACAATTTATAGAGTTACTTTAACTCTAGCGCAATATAAAATAAGACAAAAAAACATAAAAAGAAAATTGCGGCGAATTAAAAATAACATATAAAAATAGAAACGGCGAAAATCATTTTCTTTTTTAATTTTATTTTAATTTTTTTATTTTCTATGTCTCTCTCTTTCTCTCTCTTTTTTTAATATGAAATTTAAGTCAACTGAACATAAAATATTAACAAAGTATAATAATATAAATACTATTGAAATAAATTTATATGTATGTATGTATGTAACAATGTTGTAAATATACCATGTCCATATTTAATAAACTAGTTTAAAATTGAATTAACAATTGGAGCATAAAAAAAGCTTTACTTAAATTTTTGAGTGACAAACAGACAACACTAAAAGACTCATTCATTACATATACGTTTAATGCAGCAGCTGAAATTTTAGCCTTCGTCAAGTCGGCTCGGGTTGCTTAGTATGTAATATAAAGAGAGAAAATTTGTTTTTATGAGATATTTATTTTCTTTTACATTAGTATTTGTATTTTGTTATTGTATTATTGTGTTAATAAAATATGAAAAGCACGTGCTTGTTTTATTTCCAAATTCCAATTGTATCATTGGAATTTCATTTATAACGGTAAATAGTGTACCGCAATAAAAATAAAACATAAAAAAAAAAAACAAATGTGGAGTAATATTTGTGATTGAGTCATTTTATGAGTTTTTCAATTGATAGTTTTGAGTGATTTTGTTAATTTTAAATAAAATTAATTTTGTACTTTTATAGACAAATATGTTTTTATATTTATATAATGAATCTATTAACTAAGTTATTCTTATATATATATATAAACACATACAAATATACACTAAGTTAATATTAATAAGAAACTTCAAATAAAAAAATGTTTAAGTATTTAAAGGAAAGGTTTCTGATGGAATTGATTCCAATTTCAATCAAAGATATTAAAAAAATCAGGATTCATTTACTGTTGAACTTAAGTTTAGGCACAGTTTTAATTTCAATATAAATTTAAGTATATATTTAAGTATATCAGTGTATATGTTGATCTAATAATTGAATTAAAAAAAAAAATCTAAATTAATGTGGTTCAATTATTATATATTGAAGTTTTTAGAATCAATATAAATTATAATGAGAAAATATATATTCATTCAAAATACTTTAGAAAACAAAGGAATAGTTTTGTTCGAGATATTTGAAAAGTAATTTTATAATTAAATATACAAATGGGATTATCAATGGTATTTTGCTGTTAAACTAACTTTTCTTCAGTCGGTCTTCTTAGCTTCTTTTAATCATATATGAGTTCACAAATGTAGTATTATTCACATAATCTAGCTGGACCCAATTAATCAACCCTGGGATATCTCGATTAAATGAAAAACAAAGTTATTTGTCCTTTAAACGATTCCGGTGTTATCTCTACGCTCACCCCATTTGGCCTTTGTTCCACAGTTTAAGCGTTAGCCTTATGTTATAGATACTGTAAGGACAAATACTAGTTATAAAAAATAAAACAGGAATGTAAAACATATTCGCGTGGAACATTGTCATATGTTTAGCCCTACACTTGTTAAGTTGGCGTGTGAACCATGTGTTCCACAAAACCAAACTACGAATTAAATCTTTTTTTTTAACAAACTTCGTAACTTTCAAAGCCCTTTGCACAAGTTTCTTTTTTTCCTTTCTAAATCCCTAATTTTAAAACTAAATTCTTAGATATGCATTGAAAGGCTAATAATAAGAAGTTTATAGTTCTTGTTCTCTGAATAATTTCCCATGTTTTCCTCATTTTTTTAAAAAAACTTTTTATTACTTTAATAAATGACTTCTAATTTTTAAAATATACAAAAATTTTTACGGAATAAAAAAAATGTGTGGTTTATTTAAAAAGTTAGTATCCGACCTGACATAATGTCATCAAGATCTTAGGCGCCACACTAAATTGTATTATATGTGATCCATTCTTTAAATATTTTTGCGGTTTCATATACAAAACTTTGACCAACAAAATAACCGATTAAATGAAATTTATATAGAAAATTAAAGTACTTATAAGATTAAAACATATTATCTTAAATATTAAATTCCTATATAAGTAATTTAAATTCCATAAAATTGATTTAGCGAAATTTTTTTTTTTTTTTCAATTTACTTTTTTCCATTGCAAATTTTTCTGAGGAATTTGATAAAAAAAAAAAACAAAAACATAATGAAATTCAACCACATACAATTAATTAAATTTAAATTTAAACAGCACGTTTATTAAACCACATACCACACATTTATAATTGAATAAACATATAGTAACCCCATGAACATTATTTAATAATTATAGATAACCTTAAATTCATATAATAATAATTCTTAAAAAATTTTATTTAGTTTTTGGCATATTTGGAAAATTCTAAAAAAAAATTTATAAAATCATTTATGTTTTTTTTTTGATAAATTTTTTTTTGTACATCTGTCGATTTCAAATTTTTATCCAATTTTTATCCAGTTATATAACTTAGAAATTATTACCTTGCTAGTATTACAAGGGTGGGCCGAAGGCATTAAACTATAAAAGGCTATAACCAATTAAAAGCACCCTTCTTTTAACGCTTTCGATGCCTCTTTAATTTTGTTCTAGAAATGTTCTACAGCCCCAAATACTAAAAAACCGTTAAATTTTGTGTGCATTATGCCACCAACTAGATTATACGAAAATGCAGAGTTATAAATGAGTATGAACTCGTTTGGCAAAATCAGCTGTTTTTGTTTTTATTTTAAATTGATTTGAGTCGCGTGAACAAAGCACATACCTCGAGCGAACTCAAAAAATGACGACGCAGACATGACGCTACCTCGAAATTACAAAATGTCAAAAAACGTGGCTTTGTTCAAAATGTCAATGCAAAATGTTAAAAGCGTTCAAGTGACATATATTGTAAACAAATTAAGTAGAAAAACATAATTAATTTTTCAATCAGTGAATTGAAAGTAAAGTAAAGATTTTATATTATTTTAAATTTTATTTTTATATAATAATTAAATTTAATTTTTTAATTTTTATATTCTCCAATTTCCAACTAAAAACTTTTTTAGTAAAAAGTAATAAAAAATATAAATGGCTGACAAAACATAATCAATTGACAGCTGTCAAAGGAGCGCAAAAGTTAAAAGTTGATAAGCTTTTGCGCCAAACTTGCGTTGAAACTTTGTTGTTACTTTCATTATGTGCATTTGTTTTGTTTTCAATATGTTTAACTTTTAAAGTAGAATTTTAAAATTGTTGGCTGCGGTCATTGTGATCAAGAGATTTAGTACGTGGATGTCATTAGCTCAAATATTTAGTGGACTACCAAACTACAGCTAATTAAAAATTCGAGTTAAGCGATGAGGGTTGAATTTTGAGTTTTTTACAACCCTGCGAAATTGGAAGTTCCGTGAATCTATAAAGTTATTTATTTTGAAAAAATAAGTTATAATGTTATAATTCGTATTTGATGTCCCAGGTTAGACAAACGCGTTAAAGTTATACTTGATGGACAAGTTTTTCAGGAATACGACTTTCTTTGGTCGAATTATATTTACAAATTTCTACATACAAGTACTACGTGAATCAGTTTCAGTAAAAATTCTTATTATTGTTATTTATTGTAATAAAATAATACTATTGAGTTATTAGATCCTTTTATATCTGTGAATTATATTTTTTAAGATAAAATACTTGTTTATATTCTGCATTTATATCTGCTTTATTTTATATGAATGTGTAAATTCACTCCTCAATTTTTCAGCCTCAATTAGAATTTATAAAAATAATATTTCTTTAAAAACAGCCATTTAAACTTACTTAAATTAAATACTAACTTATTTAATTAATAACTGTAATCCTTTCTTAATAAAAACCAAAAAAAAACGATATTAAAGAACCAAAGTACTATTTATAACCTGTATGTGTCAATAAATCATAAATCATTAAGCAAATAAAAAAAGAACCGAATAAGAATTTTTAAATTCCTTAGGTTTTTTTTTACCTTTTTTGTTAACTTGATTTTTAGGTTTGGTTTTTTTGTACAGTTCATAATGATTGTTCTCTTTAAGAACTTTATACAATTATTGAACAATCAGAATAACCACTATATCAACCTACACGAGTGGCATAAGCAAATTTGCAAATTTTAGGACAATCAACAACATATATATACATATATATATATATATAACTAAGAATAAGAAATAATATAAAACAAGAATAAATAGAGAGTTTTTTGAATGCATTAATAAAATAATTTTTTAAGGTTTTTAAATCACGTTAAATGCAATTCATCATATTAATAATAAACAAATTCTACAATTGGGATGATTGAATAAGCCAGGTGAATTGAATTAAATAAACAATACACACAAAAAAAAATTTTAGTTAAAACTTATTCAAGGTGTACGAACTGATTCTGACGATGAAAATTCAGATGACAATTGAAATGTGTATTCAATTATTCAATATAATTAATAAAGTTAGAAAATTGAAATTTGGTACTAGGTAAGGTTTCTGAAAACTGAGATGAATTGAAGTGAGGGTTCGGGTAACAATTGAATTCTTCCGAAGAAGGGTTACCTTGATTACATCGAACTACTGTTGTTTCATTACTTGTTAATTTTAATTCTTAATGTGACAGGCACCTTTTGCGCTTGTTTAACATGGATTTAAAGTTTATTTTATATAAATTAGGTTCCTTTTTAAATGTAATTCTTCCAGTTTTGTCCGTTTTCAAATGAAGTTGCTCTTTTTTCAAATTAATCTGGTTTTTATTCAAAATGGTTCCGTATCTTGGGACGGAGAAGTCGATCTGATATGTTTTGATCAGACAGACTAAAAACCTTATCACCAACTCTGTAAAATAGAAACTAAAAGAGCAAAGAATGTCAAGATAAGTCCCAAAAAAATGGCATCAAAATATTTAAGGTCCGACTACTCGATTCAAAGAAACGGAGCTAGTTATAAATAGACAGATTTCATTTGAAAAAGGATCAAGTTTATTTGAAAAGAGTACATTTGGTTTCAAACTAAACTAATACATTTAATAACATTTACCAATATTACCGAACTTGTCCGAACGAACCAGTAATGATAAAAGAGTAATAACAAACTTCTTGCCTTCACTGCCATCTAAATTGCAATTTAAAAAGAACCAAGTTCCTGTGTTTTTCTATATATTTATATTTTAGTGACACAATTATATTTTTTTAGTTTTTTTTTCTTTTATATTTGAAAATTCCAATATCCAAGACTCATTCATTGTCAGTAAGCGTCAAATAGCACCACATGTACCTTTTTTTCCTTTCAAATCAGTTTTTTTCATTATGTTTTACTCCGAAATCTGAATAGTCAATTGAAAATGGTGCATTGAAATTGAAATTAATTTCATTTTATACCGTTAGTTTGTTCAAATAAATTCAAATTGGACAACGCCCAACAGTCCTCTTATAAATTTTTTATTGTTCTTATTTATTTTTTTTATTTTAAATTTAAAAATTATTATGTTGAACTTTTTTTATAATTTGAAATAAATAATATATGGGTTTTTGTTTTCTTATACAATTGGAGTTGGAATGGTACAGGTCTGGAATTTTATTCAAGGTTAGGAATTGTTCCGAACTTAAACAATAACTGTAATTGTATATAAATGCAATAAAAATGTAGAAAATAAAAAAAAAATTACATAAAGTGTGCTACTGTACTTTACAAGCTGTTCTGTTGTTTTATTCAAAATAATTGTACAATAGGATAACGTATAACTTTAATTTAATAATAATAAAAAAACGTGAACACTTGAAAATGTTGGACTTGAGTATAGGATACCTAGAATAAATAAGTTAATAGGATAAGATATGATAAGCGTCTATGAAATATGTCTATGTTCAAAACTAACCAGGGCTCTATAGCTCTATTTTTTAAAACAAATATTATTAGAGTATTAGAGTATAGAGTTATAAATGGTTGCTGCATTAGGGTCTAAATAAGTTTAGGGCAATAAATTTTGAGACCTTTTAATTTGACTAGACAATTTGAAATTAACTTTTTTTTTTAGGCTTCTTGAACGGTTAGGGCTATACGACTTTTTATTCCTTAGGCCCAGAAAAATATTCATTATAAAACCTACATTCAGCCGAGACTTGAGTATAATTCTCACATATTTTCTGAAGCACCCAGCACCGCTCTTCAATATCTAAATAAGATACAAAAGAGAGTTGTTCGTATTATCGATGATACTTACATCACGAAAGACTTAACGCCTTTAAATCACCACCGTAATGTAAGAGTTGCTTATCTATATTATAAATATCTACTAAGTAATAGTTCAGAAGAAATTTATAATAAAAAGCTAAAAGTCAAAACCTACCTCCGTAACATACAGTTAGCAGCTCAATCACATTCAGATACAGTAGAGCTTTTTCGAACAAGAACACTGAAATTTAGGAGCTCATTTTTAGGTCGCACCTCTAAATTGTAGAATACATTACTCCGAAATGTGTTTCCCAATGCATATGATTTAGAAAAATTTAAGAAAACAGTCAACTTATACTTTTTGGGTTTCTCATTCAAGCCTTGATAGACATTTATGTCTTGTCGCTACTTTTCAGCCATTATACTACGCAAGCAGCTAAGGTGCTTGTTAGTTGAGCTAAAATGAAAAGAGCCTTCTATCCATTGTCTAATTACACTAATAAAAAGTTAACAAAATTCTCAAATATGATTCCTTCACAGCCTGGGGCAAAAAAAATATTTGAATCGAATATAAAACTTCTTTTCGGATTGTAAAATATTAAATGTAATTAGTTGCAATTACAAATGTAATTTTAAATTCTTAATGCATAAAAAATTTTTTATTGAATTTAAAGTGTTATCATTGTTTGTGAGTTTAAGAAATAAAATTAATTGAATTAGATTAAAAGAAGGTATGTAATAAGCACATTTCATATTCAATTAAGAAATATCAATTCAATGTTATAATAAACATTACCTTATTCTAAGATAATACACATTTAAATATTACACATTTTCATTAAAAAATCAATTCACAGACTAGTTAAAACTTTCTATAAGTTATTGAAAAATAGTTGTTGAAATTTTAACTGAAGATTCAATTGAAAATTGATAACTTTAATTGAAGTTATTTTTTTTTTAAATTAATATTCTTTCAACTTAGGTCGAGTACGCTAACATAGACTATCCTCTAAGATTTGATCCTTGATTTTATGTCCTGGAGCTTATTTTAAAATACTTGAGTTTTGAAAGGACGTTTTCCGAAAAATTAAAACAATTGAAATTAAAATAAAAATTCTGCTCTTGAAATTGAAAGCTTTCACTTAAAGTAAAAATGTATTCAATTAAGAAGATAAATCTTCAGTTCAACAGAAAAATGGCTTCAATTGAAATAAAAAAATTAAAAGTGAAAGTCTTTAAGATTTATAGCCGAAGAAAATTTAGAGTATCTAAATTACAAATTTAATCAATGTGTCTCCAAACTTATAAGCAACACCTTTGAAAACTTGAACAAGATACAATCAGAGTATATACTTTAAGAGCAATTCGATTTATAGTGATTTGTAAGGGGTACTAAAGTTATAGGGAAACGAAATAAACCACAAATGATAATTTAGTAAAGTCTTATAGATACTCGATATTAAAAAGGCCTCTAAGCTTTAGCAATACCTTTGTAAACTTTAAAATTCATAAGACAGCATCGGAGTAAATATACGAAATGAACTATTTCCTATAGATCACAAAGTTATAGAGTTGCTAAAAATACTTTAAATGCAGATAGTAACGTTTTATTGAAACTAGACCTTCAACAGGCTCCAAGCTTATTTAAAATATCTTTGAAAACTTCAACATTTACACAAGACCACTTGCTTTCTTAGCTACAATAAAATTTTACCATTCAAATTTTCATATTTATCAATATGAGAATGAACAACCAAACTGTTGTATAATCCAAAGTAAATTTTTTTAAATGTGCTAAAAATTTGACCGGATAATAAAAATTTGAATAAAAATTGCTAAGAGTGTTAGTTTTTTTTCAATATTAATATTTTATTTTAATATTTTTTTATTATTAAACTTTATAGATACATTGAATTGTAACAATATTTAAAATAAATTGAATACCTTTCAAAAATGAATTAATGAACTTAATGTTATATTGTAGGTTAAGAAAGTTTAAATATAACGATGTAATGTGCAATTGTAAATTGAAACAAAACGCACTCAACTCCCAGGAAGCTTGGAAAAAAAAAATACAATATACAATAATCAAAAAAAAAATATTGAAACTTTGACAATTTTATCGACACTTTTGATCAATTTTTTTAACAATTGTCTTGATTTTTGAATTTTTTTTTATATTTAATTTTTTATTGTATAAAAGAAAAAAAAAATGTATATTATGTAGTTCGACATTCAGTTGTCATTTTTATATTCTATTTATTTTGATTTTTAACAAATTTTTATGATTGAGTTCAAATATCATGTAACCAAGTTATGGTATGACTCAATTGAAAATGATGAACTTAAATTAAATCACAATATGGTTCCTGATAAAATTTTTTGTGTTATTTTTTTGAATTATGTAATAAATGAATTTAAAAAAAAATTATAATATTGTGCTAAAGTTAAATGTTATATAATAGATATTAAAAAAAAATTAAACAATTATTTAAGCTATATTTTATTTGAAGATAATATTGTAGATATCTCGAGGTTTTTAGTCTGTATCTGATAGTCTTATTATAATTGAGGTTACGTTTTTAGCCTATTTGCGACTACTTTTTTTTGCCCTAAAAGAGGTCGCAATCTTCAATTAAACATGTAAAAAAATTTGAAATCTCTCAATTATCTTATATTTTCAATATATCCAAATCTCTTCCTATTCTTAGAATGATGAGAAATTAGCTACATGGATTAGAAAGAAAAGGTATACTTTTAAAAAATTAGAATTATCTATTTCAGCAATGGATGGTATCACCTTAAATACCGATCCCTCAAACAAAATGTCACAACTTCAACCCCAAACCAGATCATATTCAATATTTTTTGAACCTAAACAGGTCATATACAATACGAAAGTGAGTCTCGGTCCAATATATTATCATTGAAAAAAAAATTATTAATTAGTTCGGATATCGAAACCGAAATTCCCCAATTAATACGCCATCTACTTAAACTCTACGCAACCGAGACTCCTAAGCCAAAATTTTTTTTTTGTTTTTAATTTAAACTTTAATTTTCCCTTTAATTCTTAAATTACCTTAGTCTAGAAAAATTGATTAAAAACAGCTTATAATATAATTTGATTAACATTTAAACTAAGTATATAATTTTTATGTTAATATTTAATCCTAGACTTTAATCATTATTAAAATTATTCAGTTTTACAATATTATTATTATATAGTTTTGGTAAAAATTTGGAGTACTAAAAAAAACCAAAACGACTCAAAAATTTTTTTAAAATAAAACTAACACTAACTTAACCTGATTTAAAATTCTTAATCTAGTTAAAACAATTTGTATAAACTACTTAGTGCAAATTAAAGGTGAATTCCAACCATCAATGGTCCCATTTTATTAATTTATCTATGCCCGGAATAGATATACTGTATTTCCGATTTTCTCCGTTTATATTGCCAGGGGGACATGATTATTATTCTAGATATATTTTTGTCTAAAAAGGTGAAATGTTTAGGGGCTATAAAGCCGGTGAGCCAAGTCTTTTTAATGGACTACTCATTGTGGTAAAATATGTGTGATATCAAACCATTTTCTGGAGTGTTTTGCGCTCTATCATAATGATTTCTAATCAATTTTATTATAAAATTGTCTATTCTTATGTTTTTTGCTTCCTTGTACAAGTATTTGTTAGAGTATAAATGCTTATAGTCGGACTCGGGCTTTCTGTTTATATTGGTACAAACTCTTATACACTTTCTTTCAAATTTTCTTAATGTCTCCATTAGGCTTGCACTAATGTTGTACCACATTGGTGAGCCATATACAAGCAATGGCCTTATTGTAACTCTGGTAACATATTATTTTAACTCTTTGACTAATGTTTTTATTGTAAAATAGATTTTTTTTGGAGCCATAAAGGCTTTAGTACCTTTTAAAATTGTATATTTAATGTGATCGATGTAATTCAGTTTACGATGTAACTGAACTACATGGGGGCATTATCTGAAGATTTTATAATAAAATCTTTCAAGTATCTTCGAATATCCTAAGTCAATATGGTTAGGCCATTTTACACTTAATAAATTTGTTAAATAATTGCATATTTTTAGGCAAGGTATTTTAATTTAATAAAAAAATAAAATTATAATTTCACATTAATTTCATTTAATATATAAATGATTATATTTCTAAAAATTATTAATAAAACAATTTTAATTAATATTAATAATAATTTTTATTTAATTATAATACAATTATTTTAACAACTTATATAAAATTGAGTTATTGTTACTATACAACTAATTGAAACTATAATTTAATATTACTAACTTTGGTTTATTCTTAAATTAATACAATTAGTATTTATAAATAGTAATTTATTTATAAATCATTTAAACTATTTCAAAAATTTAATTTATTTAGAAAAATATATTGATTTTAATTCGAAGTAAATAAATTATCGAACAATATTGTATCATAAAATATTATATTTATCACATAATTAATTTTAAATTAATAACAAATGTAAAGCTTCTACAAATGTGAAGGTTTTTATATAAAAAAACAAGAAGTTGTTGTATCTTCTATCAATTAAAGATTTGAATATCTTCCAACTAGCCCAGATGCTTTATAAAATTGTACAAGAACTATTAAATGCATCAATCCAGATGATAAAATATTAAACATTAATTTACGATCATGAAATAACATCTGATAAATATCAAATTTTTTTTCTTCTTTTAATAATTGCAAAGATAAATTAATAATCTGAAAAGATATTAAATAAAAAATAAATTAATTTAAAAATTTAAATAATTATTTAATAAATTAATAATAGCTGGTGGGATAGTAATTAGAGACATTCAAGTTGTATAGGACACATATTATAAGTCAATAAGGATAAAACCTTCTTTTTTCACCTGATTCAGTCCCCATTTATCATTGGCTCCATATAATGACAAAAGTAATAATTTAAGTTTTTATAACAATAATTAAAAATATATAAACAAACAGTAAATAAACAAGTAACGGGTAGTCCTACAGTATCAGCTATACAACTACACATCTCAAATGCACTTTTTGGCGTGGAATTATGATTGATAGTAGAGTAATTGGTACATATTTTTTCGAAACTGAAACTGAATATACTGAAATCGTTGGAAAATCAAAAAAATTGGATGTTGGAAAATCTTTTTACGTCCAGAATTTCTTAATAACGGTGACTTATGGTTTCCCCAAGTCACGCTTCCAAGTTTTTACGACCTCTTTTTTTTTGAAGGGTTTCTTAAAGGAACTGATTAACATCTACAAACTTAAAGGAATTTGACGAACTTTGATTATATGCCAACACCAACAATTTTGTTTACCTCGAAAAGACACCAATTTGGAGTGTTTCGTCCATTCAATATTATGGGACTCCTCAGTATAGGGTATTCTAGTATTACACTACCTAGATAACTCCAAAATAAATTTTAATTTATACTTTTATAAACTTTGACGTATTTATGTTGTGCAGTTAACTTGTTTGCTAAATAGTTGAACAGGAGGGGTACTCAATTTAATTTAATTTAATTTTTAGAAAATATATATTTGAGCGTGTCTTTATGTAACACTAGCTGTTGGACCACCACAGAATGACGGGAGGTCAATTGAAAGAAGAACTTTTTGTAATTAAGAACTATTTCTAATTTCATTATATACATATACATATATTGTATATCAATACCATATTCTTCAATAAAATCGCAACCGTTACACTTTGTATTACGCAGATTATGCTTAGATTCTAGTAATAGATACACAAAAAAAAAACTAATGACTCATATAATTTCTTATTGTATCTAAAAAACTTAAGGATGAATAAGTTATGTAGTCTACCTTTTGTATGTTTTGAATTTGATAAAATGTTGGGGTTAAAATGTTAAAATTAAATTCGATAAATTTGTTTGTTAACAAAAGATTTGAAATTTTTTATAGATTATTTTTGTTTCAATAATGATCTATTTCTTCATCTGTGAAGCATAGTCTTAATTTTTATATTATCAAAATGTTATACTATTTATATAAAATTTCCAGGAAATGTTCTGTGAGTTTTAAAAACGTAAATGAAATAATTCATAAACATTTAAAATAATTTTTAATTTTTGTTTTTTTTTTCTATAAAATAAAAAATATTTTAATTTCTTTAAAATATATAAAATATTTTTTGGCCAGCTTATGATAATTTATATTTTATTTTCTAAAATAAAACACATCCAACGAAACATTAATATATTATTTTTTTAAAAATGAACACATGCAACTAAACACATTTAATTGAATGCGATTGTTATACCTCCATTTTCTCGACAAATATATTAATAATAATTTTTACAAAAAGAGTAAATAAATACTTTTATTTATTAAGTAAAAAAAGAATTTTTTCTAAATATAATGAGGATCCACTAATACATTCAAAACCTGGAACATCTTTTATATTTTTCAAAAGTTTTTCATTACTAAAAAGTTTATATCAATTTGTTCCTCTTCCTATTATCTTAAGTCTATGCTTAAACATAGCAATTTCCTAATTTCTTATGTTTTACATATAATAAATCCATAGTTTACAATATCTTTAAAAAAAAAACAAGTTCCTCTAATTAGAATTTTTTACAATCTTCACATCTACAGCTGCAATTACAAGGACAATTTCTAATTAATTAAATCTTAAAAGAATTAATTAAATATTATATAAACTTACAACATTTTCTAATTCCTCATCAATATTATATATGGTTTTACTTTTTTGTATTAAAATCCATTTAGCTTTTTTTATTTCATTTGATACTAAATATGATACTTCAATTGTTATTAGTATATCCAATGTATATATAATACAAAATATTGTATATAAAGTATTAAATTCATCATTTAGATTAAAATCATTAACTGATTGTGATTGTGTTTTTCCAATCCATAATTTTTTTAATTCAATTTCTTTATTTTTTTCATTTTCCATCCATATAAATTTTGTAAAAAGTATCATAATATTACCAAAATATACTGTTATTAATAATATTAAATTTGGTAAACGAAAATATTTATTCATTTTTGTAAATATTATATGTAACCATTTAAAAAAATATGATAATTCATAAAAATTTTCAATAATCATTTGATTTTCCATTTGAAAAATATTTTTTACATTCTTTATATTATTACTATTATTTTGTTTTTTCATATATTTTAATTTTAATTTATTTATTTTTAAAATTTTATTAAAATTTCTATTAAAATCTTTATTAATTGAATAATATAATTTTAATAATATACATACTAATATATAATATGTATTAAATATAATTGCTAATGAATTTTGATTATATGCAACAAATAATACACAAAATAAATAATATTTATCATTTTTTGATGCTAAATAATAATTTTGTACAATAAATGGCCATGTTATAATATTTATTATATAAAAAATTCCTTTAATTAATAATAACCAATTAATTAATAAATTTGAATTTTCATAATGTATTGAAGAGAAATGTTTACGATCAAATTTAATTACTTTCCACCATTCTTGCATTAAATGTTTTTGATGGATACAATTGTATACAAATAATATTATAGATGATATAACTTGTAATAAACTATAAAATGATTGTACTAATGTTAATATAACAGTAGTACCATTAGTTATTTCTAAACTTTTTTCATAAAAATATTTAACCATTGGTAAAAAACAAATTACCATAATAATATATTTAATACCATGTATAAATGTCAAAAATTTTGACGGATAAACTTTTAAAGTTTGATAATTAAATGTACCTAAAACTGAACCAGTTAAAAGTTGTCCAGTATAAGCAATACCAACACATATTTTAAAAATTTTATATTGATAAGTTTCTATCATTTTTGGATTTTTTTCCCGCATTTAATTTAATAAAATTTTGTAACTTGATTTGATGTTGAAATACTTTCTTTAACTGAAATATGAAAAGAATTTTGATATTTCAAAAAAAAAAAACTATCTATTAGCTATTAAATCTATAAATTTTAATTCAAAAATGATTTTTATTTATTCGTTTTTAATTAATTTTTAATTTCTAATTTCTATATTTATGCCTATATTTATTTATTGACAGATCCATTAAAATGTCATTTATAGATTTTAGTTAAAAATATTTTGTTATATTAAAAACAATATTGAAACGAGGAAAAGTGTAGTAGAGTAGACTAACATATACATTATATCATCCAGTTAATTACTTTTGGCAAAATTTCAAACATATAGCTTTATTAGGTGTAGTGTAATGCTCATATAAAAGTAGGAGTTGTATGGCAGCTACTCGAACCCTCTGCAGTAGACCAACCCAATTTTGCAGTAAGTTTGGCCATTATACTAAACTATTTTTGGCAAAATTTCAGACACGCAGCTTCCATAGGTATAGAGTAATGCTCATATAACATTAGAAGTTGTATGGCAGGCACTCGAACCCGTGCACCAAAATGGCTGGATTTAAATAGCGATTCCGGTTTTTGCATAAAAACGAATTTGTGAAAATTTCATAATCCTAGCTCCTTCAGATTTTGAGTTATCGTGATGACGGACGGACGGACGGACATACATAGCTAAATCGATTTATTTTTCGATTCTGATCCGATCCATACACTTGAGTGTATATCTACCCCTTCCTTCTTCTCTGCTTCACAAACGTAATGGCAAATTTATTATACCCTTTGACTATATAGTCATACGGGTATAATTAATAAGACTGTAAGTCTATTGAATAATAAAAGTAAAAGTGATTTTAGATTAGAGTGTAACACACAGCCCTAATAAATATTATCGGCACATGTCATTATTAAATCATTGCAATTGAAATTTAAATGATAGAAATTGATTTACTAAATTGATAAATATTAATCAATTATTAAAATACAAAATAAATTAACCAAAAACAAAAATGAATTTAATTTTGAAAGCTATGAACTAATATTTAAAAAAAAAGTTATTGTTTTTATTTTGACATTTAAATTGAATTGTCAAATAAACTTTCTATTTAATTATTGATCATTCAAAAGTTAATTTAGCAGTGGTTTAGATGTGACAAGCATATTATATTAAGAGAAAAGTTATTAGGAGTGAAATAAAGTCGAACTGGTCAAATTGGTCCAACGAAATAAAATCGAATCAACAAAAAACCATAGAAATAAAGTCGAATTTGCAATTCTATCATATTTCCACTTACCAAAAACAATGGAAATAAAATCGAAGCAGCAATTCTATTTTATTTCCAAAAAAAAGTGTTACGTTACTTAATTAAATGAAATAAGGTCGATTAGATTTAATTATCACAAAAATTGAATCAAAAAGCTGAATAATCAATAGTTTTTAATATTTCGTATAAAAATATAGAAATATTCCGGAAAAAGGGAATACTCTGATTTTGAAACAATCTTAAATCCCTTCCTTATGGTTTTCTTCGTACATATATGCTCAAGAAAAAATTCTAAGGCTGACTACCTAAAGCACCTCACTAAAAAAAATATTAAAAATTTAATTTTGCAAAGGGAAAATCCTTAAACTGGATACCGCAAACTTCTTTTGAGCAAATTACTTAAATCCTGATTTTGAATTCAATTCTTATATTTTAACAATATTTCATATACAAATATGAAACCCACATTTAATAACGAACTATAAAATCTCTTCTAGTTTATAAAATATTCTGAAATCAGGGAATTTCCCTTTTCCAGAATATTTGTACCCCTACCTGGTATAGAAGATTTTTAATTAGAGAAGAGTAAGATTTAAAATCAGTTGCCTCTTTTACGTTCGGATTGGGTACGCAATCCCAAATCACAAAATCCCAATCACAAACACAAAATTCCAAAATACAAAATCCTAAAACTATTTCATCTTATTACAAAATTTAAAAGGGGTGGGGACTACAACCCCCAAACCCCCGTTAAACAAATTATTGAAACCCTGATTTTGTATCCAACACTAAAATCTCTCCTAACATAAAATCTCACGTATATACATATGAATAAATATTCTGGAAAAACCGTATAATCAACATTTTGCACCAAACTCAAAAATTCCTCTAATTTAATGTAATTTAATTTTGGGATTTTGTGATTATGAAATTTTGGAATTTTTAAATTTTGAACTACCCATACAAATACCAATAATTTTGATCTAACAAATGCATTTATTTAAAAAGTTATAAGGATTATCTTCGAGTTGTAAAAATAGATCAAAAATTTTCATAATTTATGTTTATATTATGAAAATACCTAATACTTGGTAAATAAATTTATTCAAAATTTAATATATTGAATAAAACACTTAGCTTTAAACTTATAAATGAGTTTTACAGATTTTCAAAAAAAAAAAAAAAAGAATTAAATAATTCTAACAGTTAATTTTTGTAATATTATGAAACATATTTATAATATAATAGAAATTAAATACACAATTTTAAAAATTTGAAATATAAAACCCAAACTATTATATATTTGAATCGGGAGAAAGGGGTTCCCTTCGCTTACAAAAAACAAAAAAAAAATTTAAATAAGTATATAGCATTAGCTATATATATTCAATTAATAAATTTTGTAAAATAAAATTTAGAAAATAAAATATTTTAAAATAAAATAAAAACAATTCTACTTACTATTGTTTCTAATTTGCCCTTTACACTATATAATGTTTTACTTTTTTGCATTAATATCCATTGGGCTTTTTTAATTTCTTTTGTTACTAAATATGAACCTTCAATCGTCACTAACATATCAATTATATAAACAACACATAATATTGAAGTTGATATATCAAATCCAATATCATTTTTAATATGGCTATCATTTTTTGCAACTTCAATCCAAATAAATTTTGTAAATAGCACAATAATATTACCAAAATATACTGTCATTAATAATATTAAATTTGGTAAACGATAATAATTATTAATTTTACAAAATAATATATGAACAATTTTATAAAATTTTGATAATTGAACAAATTTCCTAACAATTAATTTATTTTCTATTTGAAATACAAGTATATTTTTCTTAAATTTTTTTTGATTTATTTTAAAATAATTTTGAAAATTTTTTTTAAAATCTATATTAATACATTTATATATTTTAAATATACTAATTATTAATATATAATATGTATTACATGTTAATATTAAAATATTTTGAATATAAAATATTAGAAAAAGACAAAATACAAATATTAAATCATAATTAGAAAGAATATAATATCTAGTTAAAATAAATATGAATGCTATAATAATTAATGAAAAAGTTATAATTGATTTTGTAAATATTAATAAATTTGCTATAAAATTTGGCTTTTCATAAATAATTGAGGAAAAATTTCTACGATTAAATTTAGTTAAACTCCACCAAAATTTAATTAAATCTTCTAAATATATACAATTATATATGAATAATATTAAAGATGCTATCATTTGAAATACAAAATAAACTGTTTGTACTCTTGTAAGTAAAATTTGTGATCCTTCAGTCATTTCTAAATTTTTTTTATAAAAATGTTCTATAGTTGGGATAAATGTTATTAACATCAACATATACTTAATCCCGTGCATAATTGTTGCCCATTTTGATGAAAAAAATTTTAAATTTTTAAAATTAATCGTTATTAACATTGTCCCGGATGGAATTTGAATAATATAACCTAAGTAAATTAAAAATCGAAAAATTTTTTGCTGGATGGTTTCTTTCATTTTTTAAAAACTCAAATGTATAAAAACTTAATTTGAGTATATTTGCCGGCAAAAAAATACTTTGAACTAAATTATAATATTTAATAAGAGTTTTTTATAACCTATATAACTTTCAAAAACAAAAGCACTTTAATAATAAATTTTCCCAATAAACCTTTTTTAGTTTTATTTAATTAACGAGGACGAGTTTAGTAGAGTAGACTATGTCAACTCTGGGATACCCGTATGACCGTAATATAAACATTATATCATCCGGTTAATTACTTTTGGTAAAATTTCAAACATACAATTTTATTAAGTGTAGTGGAATACTCATATAAAAGAAGGAGTTGTATGGCAGCTACTCGAACCCTCTGCAGTAGACCAACCAAATTTTGCAGTAACTTGGCCATTACACTGAACTACTTTTGGTAAAAAAACAGATACCCAGCTTTAAAAAGTACAGAGTAATGCTCATATAAAAAAAGAAGTTGTATGGCAGGTACCCGAGCCCGTTGAGCAAACTGGCGATGCGATGACGGTTTTTTCATTAAACCGATTTGTTGAAAATTTCAGTATCCTAGCTCCTTTAATTTTTGAGTTATCATGATTACGGACGGACACACGGACGGACATACATAGCTAAATCGATTTATTTTTTGATTCTGAACCGATCCATACACTTGAGCCTATATCTAACCCCCTCCTTCTCTGCGTCACAAACGTAATAGCAAATTTGGTATACCCTTTTGACTAATAGTCATACGGGTATAATAAGATTAGTAAAAACCAGGAAGAGTATAGAGTTGACTTTGATAACTCTGGGATACCTATATGAATGTAATAAAAACATTGTATTAGCAGATTAATTACTTTAAACAAAATTTCAAATACACAACTTATTAGACTCTGAATTATTTAAATAAGAAGATATAAGTTTTATGGCACCCTATTATATTATATTATATATACTATTCGAACCTCTTGCACCACACCAATCATATGTTGTGCAAACTTTCACCATAAAACTCATAAATTTTGACAAAATTTCGGACATTCATTCGGCTTTATTAAATGTAGAGTAATGTTCAATTAAAAAAGAAGTTGGATTGCAACCACCAGGGCTTATTGAGCAAACTGGCTAGATTTCAATAGCGATGCCAGCTCTTGTACAAAAACAAATTTATGAAATTTCAGAATCCTTGCTCTTTTGGATCTTCAGTCATAGTGCTAAATCGATTTATTTTTCGATTCCGATCCGATTCATACATTTGAGTTGATAGCTACTTTCTATCCTTTACAGCGTTACAAACGCTATGGCAAATTTATATGCTTTGAACTATATGTTCATATGGGTATAACGATTTCATATTTTATAACACGTGTTATTTATATATTAGTACATAATCCATTTTAACTATATTTTATTGAAAGGTTACTGTAATTACTGATTAGCCTAGTTATATAATATTTAATAGTTATTTTTTTTAACTATTAAATAATATATAACTAGATTAGCCTAGTTACATAATATTTAATACAGTTATTTATTTCCTACATTATCAAAATTTATCATAATTGGAATCTAATCTGATTGGTATCATGAAATATATCAGATTTGAAATTACCATATTCTTTTATTAAAGTAATATATATTCATTATATATATGGGAGAGAGATTTAAATAAATAATACATAACACAAGTATGTAAAATACCTAAAATGTTGATTACACTTATGTGTGTACTTACACTTTAACAAAAAAAGCAAAAGAGTTATGAAAATTAATTTTTCTAAATATAATTTTTTAATTTAATTTAAAAAGCAAAAAAAACTGTCTTTAGTATTGATATTTCTGAGAATCGATAAGTTTGTAAAAAAATATTGATTATATAATCAATAAAATAATTTTCGATATATTGTGTTTTTGTTTTCCTAGGGAAGGAAAAAACCTTCACAAGTCACCTAAATACTATATAGCTTCTGGTAGTGTAACATTCTAACTCACTAACGCTGAAAATACCTCCTGCCTTAGCCAGAATAATTGGGTCAGGGCCCAACCTGCTTGCGAAATATAATGGCTGAAACGTTGATTCATAATAGACAAGAATCAAAACTCAAAAGGATTGACTTGACTTCTTTCTTCAAGATTTCTAAATCATAAGTATTGAGAAACGCATAAGGAGGGGATAAGACGTTCCACAATTTGGAGATGCAATTTATAAAAGGGGTCAATAATATCAATTTTTTTAACATGAGAAATAGATCAGACTCAATTTTGAATACTCCAATCAGTTATTGACTTTTTTCCTATCAAACACATATTTACCATTGTGAATGATCCTTTAATTTTATCGTTTTGAATTATCAATCAATAATTTTGAATGGTTACATATTTGTTTTGATGACGTAAATATTTTATTTTACCTATATTTTAGGTTATAATTGCCAAAAAAAATTTTTGATGCAATTTTAATTTCAAGTTGAATTTTTTTGACATTGACTTTGAAAATTTCAATTACAAAATAAAGTGATCAGTTTACCCATTAGTAAATTACTTTAAAATGAGAATTGAATTCAATAATCATATGTCCCATTCTTCCTACACTTGATTTATTTTATTTTATGAATTAATAAATTTATAAATACTGAAGTTCCGTAAAATAAATAAAACAAAAACATATGTAGTACAATTACTCTCTCTGTCCCTCTCATTTTATACATAGAGTGTTACTTTATTCCACCATTAGTAATTAAATTTAATTAGAGTTAAAACTTGAATAACGAAACTTCTTATTATTAAATTAATGCGTAAAATCATTTTGAAAAAAAAAATACTAAATAGGTACCTAAACTATTTAATTTATTTTTAAATATAGTTCTTAAGGGCCTTACCTAATCAACAGCGTACGACGTATGACGTATAATACGCCGTACGTCGATACGTCGACGTATCCCGAAATCTATACGCGCGTACGTAATATAAAAACGTTTTATTTATTCAATGTAAACAAATAATCACCATAACAACATAACAAAAAACAATAAAAAATTTAATACGCTTTGTCAATTTTTTTTTTTTTTTTTTTTTTTTTTTTTTTTTAAGCGCTAACTGTTCAACTGTTAGGCTAATAAGCCTGTCTATACCATAGGTACATGTTGGAACAGGCGTTCATATTATATTCGTGTTATTAGAATTGGTCTTATTGAATTCCACATACAATTTAAACATGAGATAGTACTAGGCCTTATAACATGTAGAAACGTCTTAGATTTTCAATATTTACAATTCTATTTTTTGTTTATATTGTAATATTTTATATTTTACTTATATGGTATTCTATATCTGCGAGTTATATTATTTAAATTAAATTATTTGTTTATATTTTGCATTTATTTATATTTTTATATTAAAGTATTTTTTATTAAAGATTTATAACTATTAATTATTGATTATGCCATTAATTTGAACCCAATGGCGAATGGTAGCTGAGTCGAGTCGAAAACCAGAAAAGTTTTTTTCACTTTTACTAGAATTCGAACCCGGGCCCTTCCGCATGAAAGGTCGGCACTCAACCACTGTGCCACCCAGCTGTTTAAATTTTAAAAACCCGACGTATGGTACGCCGCGTATTTCGGGAGCTCCCATATAATTATATGTATTTAAAATTATTTTGACAGAAAATATACGCCGTACGTCGTGATTTAGGTAAGGGCCTACCAAATAGTAAAATTAATATTAGAAAATATACTGAAACAGAACTGAAAAAACCACCTTTTTTTACTACTGAAAAATTAATGAAAAAAATGTCATTATTTTATTTTAAAAGATATAGAATTTTTGTAAACTCCCGTACAGACAATGTGCTAAAAATCATAGGAATGATTTATTCTGTAGAATTAATTAAAGTTCTTTATATAAAAATTTTAATATAACTAAGTATTTAAAATAAATATTCTATACTTACTGCAGTTTCTAATTTTTCATTAACATTGTACAAAGTTTTACATAATTGTTGTCTTAATATCCATTGGGCTTTTTGAATTTCATTTGTTACTAAATATGAACCTTCAATTGTTAGTAACATATCAATTGTACAAAAAATACATAATATTGTTGTTGCTATATCAAATCTAATATCATTTTCAATATTATTATCATTTTTTAAAACATCTAACCAAATAAATTTTGAAAATAATATTATAACATTTCCAAAATATACTATTATTAATAATAAAAAACTTGGTAAACGACACAAATTATTAATTTTACAAAATAATACATGTACTGTTTTATAATATTTTGATATTTTATAAAATTTCCAAATAATTCGTTTATTTTCTTTTTGAAATATATTTTTCTTACAGTTTTTATGATTCAATTTAAAATAATTTTGAAAATTTTTTTTAAAATCCATATTAATACATTTATACAGTTTAAATAAATGAATTGTTAATATATAATATAAATTACATAATAATGTTAATATATAATGAATATAAAATATTAGATAAAGACAAAATACAAATAACAAATCATAATTAGAAAGAATATAATATTTATGTAATACATCACCGAATGCTATTGTAAATATTATACAATGGCAACTTGTTTTTAAAAAAATTAATATATTTATTAAAAGATTGAATTTTTCATAAATTATTGAAGAAAAATTTTTACTAGTAAATTCACATATTTCCCGCCAAAATTTAACTAAATCATCTAAAATAATACAATTATAAATAAATAATATTATAGATGATATAACATGAAATTTAAAATAATACGATAGTATTGTTGTTACCAAAATTTGTGAACCATCACTCATTTCTAAACTTTTTTTATAAAAATGATCTATAGCGGGTAAAAATATCATTGATATAAATATATACTTAATACCATGTATAATTTTGGCAAATTTTGATGAATTAAGTTCTAAATTTTTAAAATTAATAGTTAATAACATTACACCAAATGGTGTCTGTAAAATATAAAATAAATACATTGAATAACGAAAAAATTTTTGCTGAAATGTCTCCACCATTTCAAATAGCAATCTAATAAATATTGATAAAAGTATATTATGTCAATAAAGGACATTTTTGAACTAAATTAAACTATACATAATATTATTATTTATAAAATAAACTTATTTTAAAAATAAAATCGTTTAGTATAATAACTGTTGTTAACATAATTAACAAAATTAGAAAAGGGATTATTTATCATAATAACGTAATAATTATTAGCACATTTTAAAAAAATATTTTAAAAACATGTGCCTATATAGATTTTTTATGTCCTTCAGGTGTTTCGACAAATTCTACACCTTTTGGAGGTTTTAGGTACAAATTTTTTTTTTATAGTTTATAGTTATGTGAAACTCAATTGGAAAATTTTTACGTCTTCTATCTTCTAAAGGTTCCAGTTTAGAAATTTACATTACAGATATTAATTGTTATTAATTGTTATTAATTGTACATTACAGATATTAATTGTTATAAGTTGTATATCTATAATATAAAAACTTTGAACTTTTGGCATACTTTCCAAGAATACTATTTAATAAACAATTCTCGGAAATAATAACATTTATATTTATGTCTAAATGATTTCCGCTATAAACTACAGTTACATAACATCCATAAGATCATTAACATATTATTAAATAAATTACTAATATATATTAAGTCTGCGACATTTTCAAGGTAAAACATAATTTAACAAGCTTATATTAAAACCAATAATATTATGTGATCAATTATTAAGAATAATTATAATCCATGTTATATTATAGAATCCATGTTGATTATTTAGAATCATATTAATTAAAGCTGACTTATGCAAAATGAGTTGATAAAATCTTAGTATAAATATAAGCTAAGAATCATTGTAAAGTTAACTTCCAGTCTGGCTATCGAACCCCTAACATAATAAGTTAAGTGGAATTTCAAAATAAAATAACTGTAAAAATAAATAATGTGTTTTTTTTTATCAAATACAAAATTCTGTTATAAAATTATTAATCTCTCCGATTTAAGAAACTGAAAATTCACCATTTTTAAGAACCTGTAACTGAATACCTGTTTATTTTTTTGGATTAAAGCCCCAATGCTCCAATATTATATCATAACATATTTTAATAGTTTTTCTTAATTATATAGGATTTTCTTATTATTCTAAAATTTCTAAAATCCTGGCTATTTGAGTGTGGATATATTCTTAAGAATTAGTATACAAGTTTTCCTCAGAAATAAAATTGAATCTCAATCTCATATTCTCAAATTTTGAACACCAGTAACTAAAGGTACCTGTGGTTTTTTTCCAAAATAAATTACTTAAATATAATTTTAATTTTATGTTTTGGAAATGTGCTTTGTTAAAATCCCTTATTTTCCAAATTTATTGTATAAGTTGAATTTTATTAATTCAGAAAATCTGAATGGAAAACAAATTAATAAAGAATTAATCCTCTTATTTAAGTCAATATTAATGATATTATACCCCTTTAACTGCTCACTCCTTATTATATAATAAAGAATACTTAAAAAATAATTAAAATAATTTAAATCTAAAGAATTTAATTTTTTTTAAATATTTTTCGAATATATTAAAAATAAAATGAGTAGAAACTGTTTATGTTACTTTAATAAAGACAATTAAAGCTTCTAATAATTTTTACTAAAAACCTTAAATTCGCTGCGAATAATATTTTAAAACTTTTCAAAATCGTAAATTACTTGTCGATTAATTTGGAAACTTCGGCTCTTTGTAGTTGTAAAGATTTGTGCTCATAAAATCTCTATGGAACGACACTTAGCTTTGCTTAAAGAATCCTTAACTCTTGCAAATACTCTAACATCATTACTCTTCATGTGTATTTTTAATTATCAACTCCGTATTGTGTAATTAATTCCAAAGATTTGAAGATAACCTAAAAAATTTAAACGGCAACTAACTATCTGATTACAATAATGATCCGATCAATTCAGTTGGGACAATATCACGCTTCAGTCGATTAGTTACCCCTGTACCCCTGTTACACGCCTGTTACACGCTTTGATAGTGTTCTAAGGTTCCTTGCAAAGACTTCGATATTCTTTTAAAAAAAAGCCCAAATTTGTTTTCATTAAAAAGTAGAATACTAATTTACTGCAATTACTACTCAGTCCCAAGCAATGAGTACACTATGACTTGTAACATTGCTCATACTGAAATCGCAACCAATTCATAAAGCCTAATTTTAAGGCAGTTCTCCAATCTCAAGATAACAAACATAATAATATATCTTCCTAATCCATGTTTTGACTTAATCAATGAACCAAGTCCACATCTTTGAGACTGACTTTTTTTACCAATTTTAACTTAAAACTTTTTAAAATAAAATTTTTTTAAATTAAATCGTAACGACCTTTTATTAATTCATTTAAAAAATACCATTTTTATATTATCTTCCTTATCTTTTCAAATTTTTTTTAAACTTGTAATTTGGTATAATTCACAAACCACAACTGCAAATTACAAGGTGCCACAAAAATATTTTTAAAAAAAAAACTAACATCATAATAACAAAAGTACTTTATTTATTTTTTAATCTTTGGTTCACAAAACCTTGACCTGATTACCGTGAACTTATAACAAATACTCGTATAATAAAACAAAATACATTTAAAATCAATTGTAATTCATTAATACAGTAACCGATTCCAGTTAATTACCTAATTATGTTTCTATATAAAACTAAATAAATACAGACGTTCAGTTATTATTGTAAAAGAATTATCAAATTAAGACACTTAAGGTGTTCACCATTCAGATGATAAAAGATGGCGGGATGATAAAAGATCCGGTGTAAAAAATGCCCAAGGGTACTTTAAATTTATAAAATTATAACCATTAACAAAAAATATCAAAGTTTAAATTAAACACATATTGAAAATTAAGTATTTACTCTTTTTAAAAAACTCACACTGTGTAATCGACTTAAAACTCACTTCTAATTCAAAATTTCGCACTGACGAATTCATAAATACTCTAAGATAACTGTTGTGTATCGAACTTTAATATTCGTCGTAGAATCTTCCTTACTTATTATTTAACACCTATTATTATACTCTAGACCTAAAACAGATATAGGGGTATATTAACTTTGATACGGTGTTGGTTATCACAGAAAGGAAGCAAGCTAGATTTAGAAAACTATCCTGAGTTTATTTAGCGATGTCTATCCGTCCGACCGACAAGGGCACGGCAGGGACTGCAAATGGGTGAGATCAAACCATGGGTTCGAATCGTGGAAGATTTTTATCGAACCAAGGTCAAATGAACATATCCCCAAAACCAATAAAGAGAGTACCTACAAATTTGGTAAAGGGTGCGGCAGGGGTTGCAGATAAGTGAAATCTAACCATGGGTTCGAATCGTGAAAGATTTTAATCGAACGAAAGCCAATTGAGCATATCCCCGAAACCAACAAAGAAAAGACCTACAAATTTGATAAAGTATCCCTTCTTATTTTCCTTGTGTTCCCGGAATTTTAGACTATTTGGAGGGGTGGTTTGGGGCTCTCCCACAAACCTCTCAAGAACTCACAAGCATATCTTAGAAACTCATTATAAGTTCTAAGTTTTTTTTGAGTCATTTTGGGGACTTTCGACTACAGGACTTTTGTCCCCTTACCATTCAGATTTTATTACAAAAAAAAAAAAGAAAAAAGTAAACATTAAGTCTTTAGTAAATACAAGATTTTAATTTAAGATTTTTTGTTACTATTTTTTGTTAGTATTTTTTTCTTATTTGTTATTGAAATTTGTGCTCTAAATATCGGATATTTTGGATCTTAATTAAAGAAAACCAACATTTTAAGCCAATTTGGTATTGTTTAAGATGTTATGCGTGATTAAATGAAATTTTCTGACATAACATTGATATATTAAAAATATATATACATATACATAAAGTACAAAATATACATTAGAAATATTACTAGGCGTTTATTTGGAGCATAAAAAATTTTTTGTATTCATTTGATGATCAATCAAAATGGTTTCATTCAATATCGATTTGATTGGTAAAATTGAATATTTTAATTTAGATTTTTATTTGTTATTATTGTAGAGTTTAGTTAATTCTTTTGGTGTTTTTGGTGTTTTTTGCACCTATTAATTAATCGTGTTTTTTTTTCGAAATATTTAATTTGATTTTTAAAATTTTATGTTAATCAATGTCAATTGAAAGTAAATCGAAATAAATCTAATGTAAACTTTCATTTCATAATAACTATCAAATATTTCTTAATTTACTTAATACATATTGGAAATACTGTAATTTTTAATTCTATATTTTTTGATAAAAGTATACAATTTTGATCAAATTATATTGATATACATTATACGAGTACATGTATATAGCGAATAGCGACACTCTATTGACAGAACATTGATATTAGAAATCCACTTGTCCTTTAACTGTAATGAATTGAGAGTATTTTTGGATTTAAGGGTTTTGTTTTAAATTACATGAGTTAATTAAGATATTTTCATTTATTTGATTTTTAATTTGACAAACTGAATGACAATGATCAACTAATTCACATACTTCTGCAGATATACAGGGTGTGCGGAACTCAAAGGTTCCGAAGAGCAGAGATAAGAAAGAAGTTCATAAATGCCTTTAAAGTAATTTGGTTAATTTTTTAAAGTAAGTAATGAAATCACTCTGTATAATATTTAAGGTAAAAACAAAATTTCGACCACCAACGAAATATTCGAGCCGAAAATTTTAAAACATATGGGTTCTTATGTATTTTCACATAATTGTGACAATCGTCGCCCAACCAAATTTTCGTCGTCGTCGAAATAGGTTTATTTTCCAATTTTTTAGCTGCAGTCGAGTTTGACAGTATTTTTGTAACCGTATGACTATATAGTCAAAGGGTATAATAAATTTGCCATTACGTTTATGACGCAGAGAAGGAGGGGGGGTTAGATATAGACTCAAGTGTATGAATCGGATCAGAATCGAAAAATAAGTCGATGTAGCTATATGTATGTCTGTCCGTCCGTCACCACGATCTAGGATCTTGAAATTTTCGCAAATTCGTTTTTTTGCAAAAGCCGTCATCGCTATTTAAATCCAGGCATTTTGGTCCATGGGTTCGGATAGCTGCCATACAACTTCTTTTTTTATATGAATATTACTCTGTACCTATAACAGCTACGTGTCTGAAATTTTTCCAAAAATAGTTTAGTGTAATGGCCAAAGCTACTGCAAAATTTGGTTGGTCTACTGCAGTGGGTTCGAGTAGCTGCCATACAACTTCTTATTTTATATGAGCATTACTCTACACCTAATAAAGCTGGGTGTCTGAAATTTTGCCAAAAATTGTTTAGTGTAATAGCCAAAGTTACTGCAAAATTTGGTTGGTCTGCTGCAGAGGGTTCGAGTAGCTGCCATGCAACTTCTTATTTTATATGAGCATTACTCTACACCTATTGAAGTTGGGTGTCTGAAATTTTGCCAAAAATAGTTTAGTGTAATAGCCAAATTTACTGCAAAATTTGGTTGGTCTACTGCAGAGGGTTCGAGTAGCTGCCATACACCTCCTTCTTTTATATGAGCATTACACTACATTCAATAAAGCTGGTATGTTTGAAATTTTGCCAAAAGTAATTAATGTTTATAATAAGAATGATATAATGTTTATGTAACGGTCATACGGGTATCCCAGAGTTGACACAGTCTACACTACCACACTCTTCCTCGTTAAACGTTAAAAACAAATTTTTGAATTTGACAGAATTTGTAAACGTTTTTATTTACAACTTTTTGTAAACAAAGGACAATAGCTCTTTTATTTTAAACATTGAATAATGAGTTCAATTTTAAACTTTGAAGAATTTTTCAAAAAACCCAAACTCATCTCGTGTTAAATTTACTTACATGTACAGATGGTGGGTTCTTCTTCTTCTACGATTTCGAATTCTTTTAGATCATGAGTACCTTACGAACATTTTGTAAAGTTCGTACAATTTTTAACAAATTCATTTTTAAACTTTTGATATTTTTTGTTTATATTTTTTATTTTTCGCTTCGCTAAAAATATGTTTCTTCTAACCAAAAATAGTTGAGCGGAGCGAATTTAGCTTGTGGTCTGTAGCCGGTGGTCGGAATTGTGTTTTTACCTTTATATTCATTAAAATTACATATGGTTATAGTAAAAGATAATGGAATCAAGGAAGAAATTATAAATCATAAAATATTTTATATAAATCTGGTACTTAAAATATTAATTTAAAATTTACAAATTAAATATGTTTTAATAGAAAGTAATAAATTATTAAACTATGGTTCTCTGAATTGATTTTAAATAGTTAATTGAAACTTTTAATCGAAAAGATGGTTTTTCGAACTGTTAATTATAATAATATTGAAACCTTTAATTGTTAAATTAAAGGGATGTTGAAAAGTTGAAAAAAGGAAAATGATAACATTCTTAAAAAATTTAGAAAGTTTAATTGTAGGAGCTTTTGGTCAAATGTTATTGACAAAATATGACTTTTTTATCTAATTTATAATAAGAAGAATTTTATTAAATCTGAAGCAATTTTTTTATTTATCTCATTACATTCCAATGAGTTTTAGTTGTAAAATCCCATTTATGACAAAAAGTTCCAACAGTTTCATAAAGTTTTTTTTTAAGTCACAATATCTCCATTTATAGATCATGATTTGTTATTGGTTACTCCATTAACTTAAACCCAAATAATAAATCATAATTGAATCGAATTGAAAATCAGATAAAGGTTATTTTACTTTTACTGACTTTTGAACCCAGCTGTTATGGTTTTAAAATTTAATTGTAATAAAATATTTTACAATAACTGTTAACTTTGACATTAATGCAATATTCAATGACGTAATGACGTTATTAAGGAAAAATTTTAAAATTTAAAATAAAAATGCCAATAAATAATAAATAGTGCAAAATTCCACTATATTATTGGAATTTGAAATGTACTTATTAAAATTCTTTCTGCCATTTTCAAACTTTTAATTGTCATGTTGACAAATCAAAATTAATTTTTAATTGTTATTTTTATAAATAAAATAATAACCAAACTTAAAATTAAAAGTTATAATTAAAATATTAGTTGCAAAAAAAATATTAATTAATCAAAACATAATTTTAGGTTTCATTTTGTTTTTTTTAGGTTGAATAAATTCCGTAGAACGCTATATGATAAAGGATGAGACAGAACATTTCAGTTCTTATTTTGTTTCACATATATTATACAATTTGTATTTTTAGTGTTTTTGGATTTAGAAAAAGGGTTAAGTTTCCGCATTTTTTAGTTTGGATACAGTATACTATATAATAGATAAGTTTTTTACATAAGTTAAAATTTAAAGAAAATATTTTAAGTTATTTGTCGATATATTTGTTTGTGTACTTGAAGTTTTTGACATGAGGTTTCTTATGTCATTTTTATTTCAGAAATTGTCAAAAGTAATGTTAAATCTACTTTAATTTCGAGTAAAATTATTATTAGAAATCTTCAACGCCTTTACTCTTGCAATTTATTTAAAACTAATAATCATAGCATAGGACTAATTATGGCAAATTTGAACCTATTAATAGAATGCTCATTATAGGTAACAAACATAAACATAATATTGACTTTAAACTTTCAAAACATTCCCAAAAATAAAAATTATACAAACGCTATTATTAGTATTATTTTTGTTCTGTTTTTCTTGTGACTTTGTAAAGTTTATAATTTTAATTTTATTTATATTTAGTCAAAAATGTAATTTTTTTTATATTGATTTTAATTTTATAATTTTGATTGTTACTTGTATGCTTTTGTAAATTGTTTGTGTTAAGCAGTTTAATAATAAGATAAAATGTAAGTATGTTGCAAATGT
The DNA here is from genome assembly GCA_963082915.1 of Dolichopus griseipennis. NCBI lineage: Eukaryota > Metazoa > Arthropoda > Insecta > Diptera > Dolichopodidae > Dolichopus > Dolichopus griseipennis. The sequence goes on along the minus strand of OY720441.1, from coordinate 339,467,555 downwards.
GTGAGCAAATCTTTTTTATTTATTCCTTTATTTCTCAAAATCTTAAAATAACTATTTGATACGTCATATAATTTTGGAACACAAGTCAATTTAATGCAAGTGTAAAAGGTACAAATATGAATTATTAAGGGAATTTTTAATTAGAAAATATTATTTAGAATAACCTTTCGTGATCATATTTCGTGTCAAAACTTTAATTTATGAAATTCTATTTTAAGATTTAATATTTATCCGAACCACACTTCCAAATAAAAATTTTTAAATAAATATTTGGAACTTAACTAATTTTTTGTTATTAGGATATTTGATTTTTTAAGAAGAGATTGGCCAAAATAATTACAATTTGAACCAATCATTTCCAAAATTAGAATAAATACTAAATAAAATTTTGGAAAAATTTGAACTTAACCTGATATTCTTTTCAGTTAAAACCAAATATTCAACAACCAATGTTTATTAAAATTCTATTTATTAATAAAAAACAAAATGTCAAAAATTTCAACATATGAAAAAGAATTATTTCGTTTTATTATTGTATTAAGTTATATCTTACAATTTCCACAAGGTCTGATCCTAGGATGGATAGATTTTAAAACATTAAAAATCAGAGAATCCAAATTGATAAAATATTTTCAAGGTTTCAAACATTTTTTAATGTGGATCGTATATATTCCGATATCAATGAAATTTTTACAAAATGAAGAAATATTTAATGGTCTATTGTATGGTATTGGTGTTATAAAATTAATTGCAATTATACAATTAACAAATTTCTCAGTAATATTATTTTTAAATTTTAAATATCGTGTAAAATTTCACTATTTATGGGGTATGGCAATAACATTTGAAAATAAATATATTAATAATCTGAAATATCGTCATTTAGATCGCAAAAGATTATTTTTAATATTATTTAAATTGAGTTTTTTCTCATTTTTAATGACAATTATATGGCCAATTGCTATTGAAAAATTGACTGGTGTACTGATTGAATCAGCAAAATCTACAAATCATCCTATTAATATAACATTAAATACAACTTATAATTTTGTTAAAACAAAACCATTTCAAAGTGATCCTCAAAATACAGACATTGCAAACAATTTTTATAATAATTTAGTAATTATTTTATTTATATTATTTGCATTAAATAATCATTGTATTATAATATTAAATTGTGGTGTTTATTATTATATAATATTAAATTTTTGGAAAATTTATGAATATTTAAATAATGAATTAAAATTAGATTTAAATAAAATTGAAAAAATTCATAATGTATATAATACAAAAAATAGAAATTTATTTAATTGTAATAAAAATATACGTAATATATTTCAATTAGAATTTCAATTAATGAGTGAAAAATTAAATGAATTATCAAATTTATATTTTATATCATATAAAAATACAAATAGTTTAAATAAATTGTATAGATTTTCAAATTTATTTTTAATATTTTCATTATATTATGCAAATATATTTATATTATTTATAACATTTATATGGTTTGTAAGAAATTATGAAATATTATTTGTTATATCAATAACAAGTTTTTGTCTATTATATACATTCGATGTATTTATGTTATTTGAATCAGCAAATTTAACTACAAAAACTATATACAGTTCAAGAGATATACTATGGACATATAGTCAATACTGTGATTCGAACGAAATTGTTGATAGAAGTGTAAGTATAAAAAATTATTATTACAGTTGAAGTATTTATAATATAGGTGATCCTAATGAATTCCACATACAATTTATATATGAGATAGTACTACCCTTACAACATGTAGAAACATCAATTTTATTTGATAGATACAATTCTATTTTTTGTTATATTGTAATAATTTTGTATTGGATTATAATGTATTTCTATATCTATGAGTTATATTATTTAATTAAATTATTTATTATATTTTGTATATGACAAGCATATAATTATTAATTATTGGTTACTAGCTGTTGTCCCGTCACAGAATAAAATTGTATTACAATATACAATAAAATTGTATTAAATAAATGTTGATTTTTAAATTGAGTTTTGCATTATCAAATGCAAATTATAAATTTTATTTGTAATTTTTTTAATATACCTAATTTACTTTAAAAAAAATTTATTTTGTTTGTCTTCTATGGTGCATTGGTATTGTATACCCGATTTTCTTCCATTTTTATGCTTTTTTAAATAGTAAAATATTTAAAAGATTATGAAGGAAACATGAAGGGATAAGGGATAGACAAGGGAGAGTTAAGAGCGAGATGTGGGAGAGACGAGGGAAACTTTGAAATTACTTTGATTTATTTGCTTAAGCAAAGCAAGCAATGCATCAAAGCGAAAAATTAAGACTTACTACACAAATATTCATGTAAAGCATAGTTTTCTTAATTTTTATTTACAAAATGTTTCACTATTTATTTAAAATTTCCAGAAAATCATCTGTCATTTTTAAAGCTGAAATGAATTAATTCATAAACTAATAAATAAATTTTATTTTTAAAAATAAATAAAATATTTTTTGGCCTGCTTATGATAATTTTGGATATTTAATTTTCTAAAATAAAACACATCCAACAAAACATTAATATTTTATTTTTCCAACAAAACACATTTAATTGAATGCGTTTGTTACACATCATTCTAGACAAATATATTAATAATAATAATAATTCCATTTATTTGAATCCATTGGTGAATGGTAGCTGAGTTAAATTAAAAAACCTGATAAAAGTTTTTGCACTTTAACCGGGATATTAACCGGGGTTTTTAATATGAAAGGTCGGTTCCCTAATCACTGTGCCAATTAAAATTTATATGGTACTGTATTATTATATCCGCTACATTGCCCATGATTTGCTCTGCCACCCAAATTCAAACACTGTTACTGTTTAACAAAATAATCCCATTTTGTTCTATTCATGAAGGTTCTAGAGCTAAACATTGTTTAAATATTATCCTCTTTTATATACAAGTTTGTCAAATTTTTTAACCAAGTCCAAAACCCCCTACCAAAAGGGCTTTTATTTAATATTTTATTTCTTTTCTAAATTTTCACTACATATTTAAGAACTAATTAATAATTTCTCATAATTTCAGATTGAACAGTTACAATTGCAATTGATAAAAGAAGAAATGAGATTTGATGTTAGTAAAATGTTTCATTTGGATAGAAAATTTTTCTTAAGAATGTTACAATCAATTTTTCACAATTTAATTGTTTTAATACAATTTTATGTGATTTCAATGTCAGAAAGAAAATCAAATAAATAATGTAAAAAGATATATATAAATTGTATATAACATGTGTTTATAAATACGAATTTATTGTAAAAATTTATGTATAAAATAAAAATTTATTACAAAAAATCAAAAGTTTTTTTATATATTTAATACAGGGTGGCGCAAAATGACCGATATGGTTTGAATGTTTAATAACTTTTTTATTTAATGGTTAATTTTAATTATTATTTTTTTATTATACAGTATATTAATGGGGAATACTTTTAGCTTAAGTAGAAAAATTATATCACGCAAGTGGTGACCATTTTCGACTTCGCACATTCGTGCTCTTTCTAGTACATTTTCCATAACTTTTCGTAATTTTTAATCGCTGTTCTGTTGTGTAATGTTCCATTTCCAATTCCCCAAGGTTTCTTCACAAAATTCTGAAATAAAAATAAAAAATATAAATAAATATAAAAAGTTATTAAACATTCAAATCATATCGGTCATTTTGCGCCACCCTGTATTTTCAGGAAGACAATTTGGTAGAAATTTTTTATCACATTTTTTTTTAATTCTAAATAAATCCCCAAATAAATTAATTTGGCCCTTTTTTAAAAAAGGCTCCCGTATCTTGGGAACCAGAAGTCGGCCCGACTAGGTTTTTTAAGTCCCCAATTCTGTAGTAGACACTTAAAAGATGAAAAAAGTGGCACAAAAATTATTGAGGACTATTTTTAGGGCGGACTTAAGGGTATAACTTTTTCAATTTTTTTTGTTATATTTGCTCACATGTTAAATATTCCCAAAAAAAATATTTCTAATTGGTACTATGCATTTACATAATTACTAAATATTCTAACACGTTACATACTCTTAATATTTAAAAATATAAAATTATTTTCATAATTAACATTATTAACCAACTTCGTGACAAAAGATATTATCATTTTTAATAATTCCAAAATTTTAAATAAGAAGAGACTAATTTATTCTCAGTGTGACCGAATAGTTTCTCAATGTAAGAATTGACTGGCCAAATTATTAAAATCCATATAAACCCATCAAATAAAGGTTCTATATTAAAAGGGATTGTATATTAAAATCATCAAAAACATAATGTGTAAAAAAACAAAATTGTCATCAAGTCCAACATTTGAAAGACAATTATATCGTTTAATTGTATTAACAAGTTACGTTTTACAATTTCCGCAAGGCCTGATATTAGGTACAATGAATCTGAAAACTTTAAAAACTAAAGAATCAAAATTTATTAGATATTTACAAGGTGGTAAGCATTTTTTATTATGGATCGCATATATTCCAATATCAATAAAATTTTTACAAAATGAAGAAATATTTAATGGTCTATTGTATGGTATTGGTGTTATAAAATTAATTGCAATTATACAATTAACAAATTTTTCATTAATATTATTTTTAAATTGGAAAAATCGTATAAAATTTCATTATTTATGGGGTATGGCATTAACATTTGAAAATAAATATATTAATGATATTAAATATCGTTATTTAAATCGTAAAAGAATATTTTTAATATTATTTAAAACTGGTTTCTTTTCACTTTTAATGTTTGTAATATGGCCAACTGTTATACAAAAATTGACTGGTATATTTATTGAATCTGCAAAAATCAGTTCTAATACAACATTTAATTTAAATACAACTAATATTACATTTAATAATTCAATCAATGTTAATAATTCAAATGATTTTTATAATAATTTAGTAATTATATTATTTGTATTATTTGCATTAAATAATCATTGTATTATAATAATTAATTGTGGTGTTTATTATTATATATTATTAAATTTTTGGAAAATTTATGAATATTTAAATAATGAATTAAAATTAGATTTAAATAAAATTGAAAAAATTCATAATGTATATAATATTAAAAATAAAACATTATTTAATTGTAATAAAACTATACGGAATATATTTCAATTAGAATTTCAATTAATGAGTGAAAAATTAAATGAATTATCAAATTTATATTTTATATCATATAAAAATACAAATAGTTTAAATAAATTATATAGATTTTCAAATTTATTTTTAATATTTTCATTATATTATGCAAATATATTTATATTATTTATAACATTTATATGGTTTGTAAGAAATTATGAAATAATATTGATTATATCAATAACAAGCTTTTGTCTATTATATACATTCGATGTATTTATGTTATTTGAATCAACAGACTTAACAACTAGAACAATGTTAAGTTCAAGAAATGTCCTATGGAAATATAGTCAGTATTCGGAGTTGAATGAAATTGTTGATAGAAGTGTAAGTATATATTTTTACGGCAAACACTGAATATTAATTTTATACTAACCAAGAATATTTTGAAATAATATTTTTCAAATTATTTAATAATTTCAGATTGAACAATTACAATTACAATTGATGAAAGAAGAAATGAGATTTGATGTTAGTAAAATGTTTCATTTGGATAGGAAATTTTTTTTAAGAATGTTACAATCAATTTTTCATAATTTAATAGTTTTAATACAATTTTATGCAATGTCAATGTCAGAAAGAAATTCAAAAAAATAAGAAAGATCACGTTTAATTAAAAATAATTTAAATAATTTTTTATAAAATAATAAACATATTTGATATAAAAGCAAATTTATTGTAAAATTAAATATTTCTTGTAAAAAAAAATTTTAATTAATTAAATTTATATAAATACACAATTGTTTCGTATATATATTTAAGAGAAAATATATAAGACAAATAAAAAAAATATTTACAAACGAATAATTCTAAAGTTTTAGGGTTCAATTGTACCGAAAGAGTTCGATTCCTGCGCTGGTCTTAAATTTAGTTAAAAGCAAAATTTAAAATTTCCATTAAATAAAATCTTTACAAAATCTACTTGGTGACCAAATATATAAAGTAAAATATAAAACAAAAATATATGTATAAGCGAGAATAAATAATATTATACTTATAAATGAACGAATAACATGAGTTAGGTTTAAGGGTAGCATATGCTATACCTACCTTCTAGTCTGGGTTATAATATTCATACTATCTAATATATCATTTGACTGGTATAAATTATATCAACAAATCAAAGATAAAATTTGTTAAAAATTAATTCTAGAAAAAATTTCTTTGTCTAGTTCCTCAAAAATTCTGCTCCTAATAAGTTTTGAAAACTCAATGGTTAAACGTAAAAGATTGTAAAAACTATAGTAATCTTGGTATAGGCTTATAATGTTCACATAAATAACTTCAAAACCAAAATTTTTAATTTTCAATTTTAAAAATTACATTTTTGAGAAAGATATGTGTTACAATATTTTTATTTAAGCCATCTGGAATATGACCATTTTAGAATTTATACATTAAGATTAATCTATAGGATCAAATTATTTAATAGGTGAGGTGAAATAACATCCGACGCAATAACGCCCTAGGGTATTTTTCAAAACTACTATTAAAGTATTTCACTTTTAAAAAAAAATTAAACCCTCAAGCTTTTTTGCACTTTCAAAACTTCGCTTTGTCGTCAAAGTCTCTGCCAGTCCCACCAGTGGCCATTAACTTCTTAAAATAAAACGAATATTTTGCAGTGTTATGGCTAACTACCGATATGATAGAAGAGGAGTGAATTAGGAAATATTTTTAGACTTGGATTCAAAATCAGATTATTCGCCTTTTAAAAAATATTTATGTATGTGTATATAAGGGATTTTGAATTAAGAGAGATTTTAGAGTTGGATGCAAAATCAGGTATTTCCTTATATTTATATGTACGCATATATGTAAAGTCAAATACAGAAAGAAATTAAAGTCAATTGAATTTATTTCCCATATTTTAAGGATTACTTTAATTCCTGTGACACTTTTTCACGCCAACATAATATAACCTTAATTTTTAAATATACATAATAGTTTTCAAATGAAGCAAATACGATTAATAATAAAAATATTATTCGTATTAGGCGTTTTTGTCCGAAGCGTCTTATTTCACTTATTTAGGGCATTATT
>OY720441.1:339398717-339460089 GCA_963082915.1 Dolichopus griseipennis | reverse complement strand
ATTTGTATGATAAAAATTACAATTAATCATTTATAATATTTTGTTTATTTAAAAACAAAACTGGTTTTCCATTTTTTATGTAAATTGAAATTTAAAAATATGATAATAACGTATGATAACAAAAATAATCAAAGTGCACTTTTGATATGAAGATAAAATAGTAACAAAAATTTTATTCTTAATAATTCATATAAAAAAAAATTCAAATTTAGTTAAATTTCAGGTATCACAAAAAAAGTTTTTAGTTCCAATTTTATCGAAATAAAAACTAAATTATGATTGAAAAATAGTTAAGGCCCCATAAACTTCTAAACTAATGAAAATAGACCTCCCCCTTTCATACAATTTTTTGTTCTGCTCGATATGCCCGATCACCCATTTGAAGGAAGACCATCGAGTCGGGAACACCCTTGTATATTCAATTAATAAATTTTGCAAAATTAAAATTTAGACAATATAATATTTTTAAAATAAAATAAAAACAATTCTACTTACTATTGTTTCTAATTTGCCCTTTACACTATATAATGTTTTACTTTTTTGCATTAATATCCATTGGGCTTTTTTAATTTCTTTTGTTACTAAATATGAACCTTCAATCGTCACTAACATATCAATTATATAAACAACACATAATATTGAAGTTGATATATCAAATCCAATATCATTTTTAAATATGGCTATCATTTTTTGCAACTTCAATCCAAATAAATTTTGTAAATAACACAATAATATTACCAAAATATACTGTCATTAATAATATTAAATTTGGGTAAACGATAATAATTATTTATTTTACAAAATAATATATGAACTATTTTATAAAATTTTGATAATTGAACAAATTTCCTAACAATTAATTTATTTTCTATTTGAAATACAAGTATATTTTTCTTAAATTTTTTTTGATTTATTTTAAAATAATTTTGAAAATTTTTTTTTAAAATCTATATTAATACATTATATATTTTAAATATACTAATTATTAATATATAATATGTATTACATGTTAATATTAAAATATTTTGAATTATAAAATATTAGAAAAAAACAGCAAAATACAAATATTAAATCATAATTAGAAAGAATATAATATCTAGTTAAAAATAAATATGAATGCTATAATAATTAATGAAAAAAGTTATAATTGATTTTGTAAATATTAATAAATTTGCTATAAAATTTGGCTTTTCATAAATTAATTGAGGAAAAATTTTTACGATTAAATTTAGTTAAACTCCACCAAAATTTAATTAAATCTTCTAAATATATACAATTATATATGAATAATATTAAAGATGCTATCATTGAAATACAAAATAAAACTGTTTGTACTCTTGTAAGTAAAATTTGTGATCCTTCAGTCATTCTAAATTTTTTTTATAAAAAAGTTCTATAGTTGTATAAATGTTATTAACATCAACATATACTTAATCCCGTGCATAATTGTTGCCCATTTTGATGAAAAAAATTTTAAATTTTTAAATTAATCGTTATTAACATTTGTTCCGGATGAATTTGAATAATATAACCTAAGTAAATTAAAAATCGAAAAATTTTTTGCTGGATGGTTTCTTTCATTTTTAAAAACTCAAATGTATAAAAACTTAATTTGAGTATATTTGCCGGCAAAAAAATACTTTGAACTAAATACTAATATTTAATAAGAGTTTTTTATAACCTATATAACTTTCAAAAACAAAAGCACTTTAATAATAAATTTTCCCAATAAACCTTTTTTAGTTTTATTTAATTAACGAGGACGAGTTTAGTAGAGTAGACTATGTCAACTCTGGGATACCCCGTATGACCGTAATATAAACATTATATCATCCGGTGTAATTACTTTTGGTAAAATTTCAAACATACAATTTTATTAAGTGTAGTGGAATACTCATATAAAAGAAGGAGTTGTATGGCAGCTACTCGAACCCTCTGCAGTAGACCAACCAAATTTTGCAGTAACTTGGCCATTACACTGAACTACTTTTGGTAAAAAAACAGATACCCAGCTTTAAAAAGTACAGAGTAATGCTCATATAAAAAAAGAAGTTGTATGGCAGGTACCCGAGCCCGTTGAGCAAACTGGCGATGCGATGACGGTTTTTTCATTAAACCGATTTGTTGAAAATTTCAGTATCCTAGCTCCTTTAATTTTTGAGTTATCATGATTAAATCGATTTATTTTTTGATTCTGAACCGATCCATACACTTGAGCCTATATCTAACCCCCTCCTTCTCTGCGTCACAAAAGTAATAGCAAATTTGGTATACCCTTTTGACTAATAGTCATACGGGTATAATAAGATTAGTAAAAACCAGGAAGAGTATAGAGTTGACTTTGATAACTCTGGGATACCTATATGAATGTAATAAAAACATTGTATTAGCAGATTAATTACTTTAAACAAAATTTCAAATACACAACTTATTAGACTCTGAATTATTTAAATAAGAAGATATAAGTTTTATGGCAGCTATTCGAAACTCTTGCACCACACCAATCCTATGTTGTGCAAACTTTCACCATAAAACTCATAAATTTTGGCAAAATTTCGGACATTCATTCGGCTTTATTAAATGTAGAGTAATGTTCAATTAAAAAAGAAGTTGGATTGCAACCACCAGGGCTTATTGAGCAAAATGGCTAGATTTCAATAGCGATGCCAGCTCTTGTACAAAAACAAATTTATGAAATTTCAGAATCCTTGCTCTTTTGGATCTTCAGTCACAGTGCTAAATCGATTTATTTTTCGATTCCGATCCGATTCATACATTTGAGTTGATAGCTACTTTCTATCCTTTACAGCGTTACAAACTTTATGGCAAATTTAATATATCCTTTGAACTATATATGTTCATACGGATATAAACATTTCATATTTTATAACACGTGTTATTTATATATTAGTAATCCATTTTAACTATATTTTATTGAAAGGTTACTGTAATTACTGATTAGCCTAGTTATATAATATTTAATAGTTATATTTTTTTTAACTATTAAATATTATATAACCAGATTAGCCTAGTTACATAATATTTAATACAGTTATTTATTTCCTACATTATCAAAATTTATCATAATTGGAATCTAATCTGATTGATATCATGAAATATATCAGATTTGAAATTACCATATTCTTTTATTAAAGTAATATATATTCATTATATATATGGGAGAGAGATTTAAATAAATAATACATAACACAAGTATGTAAAATACCTAAAATGTTGATTACACTTATGTGTGTACTTACACTTTAACAAAAAAAGCAAAAGAGTTATGAAAATTAATTTTTCTAAATATAATTTTTTAATTTAATTTAAAAAGCAAAAAAACTGTCTTTAGTATTGATATTTCTGAGAATCGATAAGTGTGTAAAAAAAAAAGATTATTTAATCAATAAAATATTTTTCGATATATTGTGTTTTTGTTTTCCTAAGGAAGGAAAAAACCTTCAAAAGTCACCTAAATACAATATAGCTTCTGGTAGTGTAACATTCTTACTCACTAAAAAAACCTCCAACCTTAGCCAGAATAATTGGATAAGAGTCCAAACTGCTTGCGAAGTATAATGGCTGAAACGTTGAGACATAATAGACAAGAATCAAAACTCAGAAGGATTAAGTTGACCTCTTTCTTCAAGTTTTCTAAATCATAAGTATCGGAAAACCTGCATAAGGAGGGGTCAATAATATCAATTTTTTTAACATGAGAAATAGATCAGACTCAATTTTGAATACTCCAATCAGTTATTGTCTTTTTTGCTATCAAACACATATTTACTATTGTGAATGATCCTTTAATTTTACCATTTTTAATTATCAATCAATAATTTTGAATAGTTATATATTTGTTTTGATGACGTAAATATTTTACTTTACCTATATTTTAGGTTATAATTGCCAAAAAAAATTTTTGATGCAATTTTAATTTCAAGTTGAATTTTTTTGACATTGAATTTGAAAACTTTCAATGCCAAAATAAAGTTATCAGTTTACCCATTAGTAAATTACTTTAAAATGAGAATTGAATTCAATAATCATATGTCCCATTCTTCCTACACTTGATTTATTTTATTTTATGAATTAATAAATTTATAAATACTGAAGTTCCGTAAAATAAATAAAACAAAAATATAGTACAGTTACTCTCTCATTTGATACATAACAGAGTCTTAATTTATTGCACCATTAGTAATTAAATTTAATTAGAATTAAAACTTGAATAACGAAACTTCTTATTATTAAATTAATGCGTGAAATCATTTTGAAAAAAAAAAATACTAAATAGGTACCTAAATTATTTAATTTTTTTTTAAATATAGTTTTTAAAAAATAGTAAAATTAATATTAGAAAATATACTGAAACAGAACTGAGAAAACTACTTATTTTCATTACTGAAAAATTATTGAAAAAAATGTATTATTATTTTATTTCAAATGATATAGAATTTTTGTAAACTCCCGTACAGACAATTTGTTAAAATCACCAAAATCAAAAGGAATGATTTATTCTGTAGAATTAATTAAAGTTCTTTATATAAAAATTTTAATATAACTAAATATTAAAAATAAATATTCTATACTTACTGCAGTTTCTAATTTTTCATTAACATTGTACAAAGTTTTACATAATTGTTGCCTTAATATCCATTGGGCTTTTTTAATTTCATTTGTTACTAAATATGAACCTTCAATTGTTAATAACATATCAATTGTACAAAAAATACATAATATTGTTGTTGCTATATCAAATCTAATATCATTTTCAATATTATTATCATTTTTTATAACATCTAACAATATAAATTTTGAAAATAATATTATAACATTTCCAAAATATACTATTATTAATAATAAAAAACTTGGTAAACGACACAAATTATTAATTTTACAAAATAATACATGTACTGTTTTATAATATTTTGATATTTTATAAAATTTCCAAATAATTCGTTTATTTTCTTTTTGAAAAAAATTTTTCTTAAAATTTTTATGATTCAATTTAAAATAATTTTGAAAATTTTTTTTAAAATCCATATTAACACATTTATATAATTTAAATAAATGAATTGTTAATATATAATACAAATTGCATAATAATGTTAATATATAATGAATATAAAATATTAAATAAAGACAAAATACAAATAAAAAATCATAATTAGAAAGAATATAATATTTATGTAATACATCACCGAATGCTATTGTAAATATTATACAATGACAACTTGTTTTTAAAAAAATTAATATATTTATTAAAAGATTGAATTTTTCATAAATTATTGAAGTAAAATTTTTACTTGTAAATTCACATATTTCCCGCCAAAATTTAACTAAATCATCTAAAATAATACAATTATAAATAAATAAGATTATAGATGATATAACATGAAATGTAAAATAATACGATAGTATTGTTGTTACCAAAATTTGTGAACCATTACTCATTTCTAAACTTTTTTTATAAAAATGATCTATAGTTGGTAAAAATATCATTGATATAAATAAATACTTAATACCATGTATAATTTTAACAAATTTTGATGAATAAAGTTCTAAATTTTTAAAATTAATTGTTAATAACATTATACCAAATGGTGTCTGTAAAATATAAAATAAATACATTGAATAACGGAAAAATTTTTGCTGAAATGTTTCCATCATTTCAAATAGTAATCTAATAAATATTGATAAAAGTATATTATGTCAATAAAGGACATTTTTGAACTAAATTAAACTATAAATAATATTATTATAACTAATTTTAAAACTAAATCCGTTTATAGTATAATAACTGTTGTTAACATAATTAACAAAATTAGAAAAGGCATTATTTATCATAATAACATAATAATTATTAGCACATTTTCACAAAAAAATTTTAAAAAAATGTGCCTATAAAATTTCTTATGTCCTTCCGATGTTTCTAAAAATTCTAAACCTTTTGGAGGTTTTAGGTACAAATTTTTGTTCTATAGTTTATAGTTATGTGAAACTCAATTGCAAAATTTTGACGTCTTATATTTTCTAAAGGTTCCAATTTAGAAATTTACAATTTTAGTGAAGTAATAAATAGAATTACAGCTTTCTCCGATATTAATTGTTATAAGTAGTATATCTATAATATAAAAACCTTGAACTTTTGGCATACTTTCCAAGAATACTATTTAATAAACAATTCTCGGAAATAATAACATTTATATTTATGTCTAAATGATTTCCGCTATAAACTAAAGTTACATTACATCCATAAGATCATTAACATATTATTAAATAAATTACTAATATATATTAAGTCTGCGAAATTTTCAAGGTAAAACATAATTTAACAAGCTTATATTAAAACCAATAATATTATGTGATCAATTATTAAGAATAATTATAATCCATGTTATATTATAGAATCCATGTTGATTATTAAGAATCATATTAATTAAAGCTGACTTATGCAAAATGAGTTGATAAAATCTTAGTATAAATATAAGCTAAGAATCATTGTAAAGTTAACTTCCAGTCTGGCTATCGAACCCCTAACATAATAAGTTAAGTGGAATTTCAAAATAAAATAACTGTAAAAATAAATAATGTGTTTTTTTTTATCAAATACAAAATTCCGTTATAAAATTATTAATCTCTCCGATTTAAGAGATACAGGCACTTAAAACTGAAAATTCATCATTATTTTAATAGTTTTTCTTAATTATATAGGATTTTCTTATTAATCTAAAATTTCTAAAATCCAGGCTATTTGAGTGTAGATAGTCTTAAGAATTAGTATACAAGTTTTCCTCAGAAATAAAATTACGGAATCTCACTCTCATATTCTCAAATTTTGAACACCAATAACTAAAGGTACCTGTGGTTTTTTCCAAAATAAATTACTTAAATATAATTTTATGTTTTGGAAATGTGCTTTTTTAAAATCCTTTATTTTCCAAATTTATTATATACGTTGGATTTTATTAATTCAGAAAATCTAAATGGAAAACAAATTAATAAAGAATTAATCCTCTTATTTAAGTCAATATTAATGATATTATACCCCTTTAACTGCTCACTCCTTATTAATTATATAATAAATAATACTTAAAGTAATTATACTTTAAACAATTTAATTTTTTTTAAATATTTTTCGAACATATAAAAAATAAAAAGAGTAGAATATGTTTATAGTTATGAAACTTTAATAAAGACACTTACTTACTGTTGCTCGTCAAGCACCACGTACTAAAACTAAATTAAATTCGTTGCGAATAATATTTTGAAACTTTTTAAATTGTTAATCTCGATAACCTTCTATTCTATGGTAGTTGTAAAAATGTGTACTCATGATATCTCTATGGAACGACATTTAGCTTTGCTTGAAGAATCTTAAACCTTTGGAAAAACACAGTTTGATTGTGCTCTAAGGCTCCTTGCAAAGATTTCGATATTCTTTTAAAAAAAGCCAAAATTTGTTTTCATTAAGAGGTAGAATACTAATTTACTGCAATTACTCCTCAGTTCCGAGCAATGAGGACACTATCTAACAAACATAATAATGTAGCTTCCTAATCCATGTTTTGACTTAATAAATGAACCAAGTCCACATCTTTGAGACTGACTTTCTTTTACCAATTTTAACTTAAAACTTTTTAAAATAAAAATTCGTTTTAATGAAATCGTAACGACCTTTTATTAATTCATTTAAAAAATACTATTTATATATTATCTTCCTTATCTTTTCAAAAAAATTTTTTAAACTTGTAATTTGGTATAATTCACAAACCACAACTGCAAATTACAAGGTGCCACAAAAATATTTTTAAAAAAAAAAACTAACATCATAATAACAAAAGTACTTTATTTATTTTTTAATCTTTGGTTCACAAAACCTTGACCTGATTACCGTGAACTTATAACAAATACTCGTATAATAAAACAAAATACATTTAAAATCAATTGTAATTCATTAATATAGTAACCGATTCCAGTTAATTACCTAATTATGTTTCTATATAAAACTAAATAAATACAGACGTTCAGTTATTATTGTAAAAGAATTATCAAATTAAGACTCAGGTGTTCACCATTCAGATGGAGAGATGACAAAAGATCCGGTGTTAAAAGTCCCCAAGGGTACTTAAAATTTATAAAAATGTAACCATTAACAAAAAATATCAAAGTTTAGATTAAGCGTATATTGAAAATTGAGTATTTACTCTTTTTAAAAAACTCACACTGTGTAATCGACTTAAAGCTTCGCTTCGCTTCTAATTCAAAATTTCGTACTCAGGAATTCATAAATACTCTAAGTATTTACTAGACATACTAACAGTTGTGTATCGAACTTTAATATGCCTCGTAGAATCTTTCATAGACAAAAATATAAATGCTTATTATTTAAGATTTTATTATACTCTACACCTAAGACAGGTATAGGGGTATATTAACTTTGATACGGTGTTTGTTATCACAGAAAGGAAGCGAGCTAGACTTAGAAAACTATCCTGAGTTTATTTAGCGATGTCTATCCGTCCGACCGTCCGTAAACACGATTTCTCAAAAAATAATGATGCTATCTTAATTTAATTTATACTGGAAGTTGCTAACGACAAGGGCACGGCAGGGACTGCAAATGGGTGAGTTCAAACCATGGGTTCGAATCGTGGAAGATTTTTATCGAACCAAGGTCAAATGAACATATCCCCAAAACCAATAAAAAGAGTTCCTACAAATTTGGTAAAGGATGCGGCAGGGGTTGCAAATAAGCGAAATCTAACCATGGGTTCGAATCGTGAAAGATTTTAAACGAACGAAAGCCAATTGAGCATATCCCCGAAACCAACAAAGAGAAGACCTACGAATTTGGTAAAGTATCCCTTCTTATTTTCCTTGTGTTCCCGGAATTTTAGACTATTTGGAGGGGTGGTTTGGGGCCCCCCACAAAGCTCTCAAGACTTTACAAGCATATATCAGAAACTTTTCATAAGTCCTAAGTTTTTTTTCGAGTCATTTTGGGGACTTTCGACTACAGGACTTTTGTCACCTTATCATTCAGATTTTAATACAAAAAAAAAGAAAAATAAATAAACATTAAGTCTTTAGTAAATACAAGATTTTAATTTAAGATTTTTTGTTAGTATTTTTTTCTTATTTGTTATTGAAATTTGTGCTCTAAATATCGGATATTTTGGATCTTAATTAAAGAAAACCAACATTTTAAGCCAATTTGGTATTGTTTAAGATGTTATGCGTGATTAAATGAAATTTTCTGACATAACATTGATATATTAAAAATATATATATATATAAAGTACAAAATATTCATTAGAAATATTACTAGGCGTTTATTTGGAGCATAAAAAATTTTTTGTATTCATTTGATGATCAATCAAAATGGTTTCATTCAATATCGATTTGATTGGTAAAATTGAATATTTTAATTTAGATTTTTATTTGTTATTATTTTAGAGTTTAGTTAATTCTTTTAGTGTTTTTTTTTTTGTACCTATTAATTAATCGTGTTTTTTTTCGAAATATTTAATTTGATTTTTAAAATTTTATGTTAATCAATGTCAATTGAAAGTAAATCGAAATAAATCTAATGTAAACTTTCATTTCATAATAACTATCAAATATTTCTTAATTTACTTAATATTGGAAATACTGTAATTTTTAATTGTATATTTTTGATAAAAGTATACAATTTTGATCAAATTATATTGATATGCTTTATAAATGTATATAGCGAGTAGCGACACTCTATTGACAGAACATTGATATAAGAAATCCACTTGTCCTTTAACTGTAATGAATTGAAAGTATTTTTGGATTTAAGGGTTTTGTTTGAAATTACATGAGTTAATTAAGATATTTTCATTTATTTGATATTTAATTTGACAAACTGAATAACAATGATCAACTAATTCACATACTTCTGTAGATATACAGGGTGTGCGGAACTCAAAGGTTTCGAAAAGCAGAGATAATAAAAAAGTTCATAAATGCTTTTAAAGTAATTTGGTTAATTTTTTAAAGTAAGTAATAAAATCACCCTGTATAATATTTAAGGTAAAAACAAAATTTCGACCACCAACGAAATATTCGAGCCGAAAATTTTAAAACATATGTGTTCTTATATATTTGCACATAATTGTGACAATCGTCGCCCAACCAAACTTTCGTCGTCGTCGAAATAGGTTTATTTTCTAATTTTTCCCTGTAGTCGAGTTTGACAGTATTTTTATAACCGTATGACTATATAGTCAAAGGGTATAATAAATTTGCCATTACGTTTATGAATCGGATCAGAATCGAAAAATAAGTCGATTTAACTATATATATGTCCGTCCGTCCGTCACCACGATCTAGGATCTTGAAATTTTCGCAAATTCGTTTTTTTTGCAATAGCCGTCATCGCTATTTAAATCCAGGCATTTTGGTCCATGGGTTCGGATAGCTGCCATACAACTTCTTTTTTTATATGAATATTACTCTGTACCTATAACAGCTACGTGTCTGAAATTTTGCCAAAAATAGTTTAGTGTAATGGCCAAAGCTACTGCAAAATTTGGTTGGTCTACTGCAGTGGGTTCGAGTAGCTGCCATACAACTTCTTATTTTATATGAGCATTACTCTACACCTAATAAAGCTGGGTGTCTGAAATTTTGCCAAAAATTGTTTAGTGTAATAGCCAAAGTTACTGCAAAATTTGGTTGGTCTGCTGCAGAGGGTTCGAGTAGCTGCCATGCAACTTCTTATTTTATATGAGCATTACTCTACACCTATTGAAGTTGGGTGTCTGAAATTTTGACAAAAATAGTTTAGTGTCAAATTTACTGCAAAATTTGGTTGGTCTACTGCAGAGGGTTCGAGTAGCTGCCATACACCTCCTTCTTTTATATGAGCATTACACTACATTCAATAAAGCTGGTATGTTTGAAATTTTGCCAAAAGTAATTAATGTTTATAATAAGAATGATATAATGTTTATATAACGGTCATACGGGTATCCCGTATGAGGGTTCGAGTAGCTGCCATACACCTCCTTCTTTTATATGAGCATTACACTACATTCAATAAAGCTGGTATGTTTGAAATTTTGCCAAAAATAATTAATGTTTATAATAAGAATGATATAATGTTTATATAACGGTCATACGGGTATCCCAGAGTTGACACAGTCTACTCTACCACACTCTTCCTCGTTAAACGTTAAAAACAAATTTTTGAATTTGACAGAATTTGTAAACGTTTTTATTTACAACTTTTTGTAAACAAAGGACGAGCTCTTTTATTTTAAACATTTAATAATGAGTTCAATTTTAAACTTTGAAGAATTTTTCAAAAAACCCAAACTCATCTCGTGTTAAATTTACTTACATGTACCCACCATCTTCTTCTTCTACTATTTCGAATTCTTTTAGTTCATGAGTACCTTACGAACATTTTGTACAGTTCGTACAATTTTTAACAAATTCATTTTTAAACTTTTTATATTTTTTGTTTACATTTTTTATTTTTCGCTTCGCTACAAATATGTTTCTTCTAACCAAAAATAGTTGAGCGGAGCGAATTTAGCTTGTGGTCTGTAGACGGTGGTCGGAATTGTGTTTTTACCTTTATATTCATTTAAATTACATATGGTTATAGTAAAAGATAATGGAATCAAAGAAAAAATTATAATTCATAAAATATTTTATATAAATCTGGTACTTAAAATATTAATTTAAAATTTACAAATTAAATATGTTTTAATAGAAAGTAATAAATTATTAAACTATGGTTCTCTGAATTGATTTTAAATAGTTAATTGAAACTTTTAATCGAGAAGATGGTTTTTCGAACTGTTAATTATAATATTATTGAAACCTTTAATTGTTAAATTAAAGGGATATTGAAAAGTTTAAAAAGGAAAATGATAACATTCTTAAAAAATTTAGAAAGTTTAATTGTAGGAGCTTTTGGTCAAATGTTATTGACAAAATATGACTTTTTTATCTAATTTATAATAAGAAGAATTTTATTAAATCTGAAGCAATTTTTTTATCTATCTCATTACATTCCAATGAGTTTTACTTGTAAAATTCCATTTATGACAAAAAGTTCCAACAGTTTCATAAAGTTTTTTTTTTAAGTCACAATATCTCCATTTATAGATCATGATTTGTTATTGGTTACTCCATTAAATTAAACCCAAATAATAAATCATAATTGAATCGAATTGAAAATCAGATAAAGGTGATTTTACTTTTACTGACTTTTGAACCCAGCTGTTATGGTTTTAAAATTTAATTGTAATAAAATATTTTACAATAACTGTTAACTTTGACATTAATGCAATATTTAATGACGTAATGACGTTATTAAGGAAAAATTTTAAAATTTAAAATAAAAATCCAATAAATAATAAATAGTTTAGAATTCCGCTATATTATTGGAATTTGAAATGTACTAAAATTTTTTCTGTCATTTTCAAATTTTAGGTGTCATTTTGACAAAGTTAAATAAACTTTTAATTATCATTTTGATAAATTTTCATTTTGTTTTTTCAGGTTAAATTATAAATTCCTCAGAACGCTATGTGATAAAGGATGAAACAAAACATTTCAGTTCTTATTTGGTTTCACATAATATATTCTATGCAATTAGAATTTTTAGTCTTTTTGAATTTAGATTTATTTTGGATACAGTATACTATATAAAATTTTATTACATAAGTTAAAATTTAAAGAAAATATTTTAAATCATTTGTCGATATATTGATTTGTGTACTTTAAATTTTTGACGCGAGGTTCCTTGACGCGAGGTTCCTTGTGTCATTTTTATTTAAGAAATTGTCAAAGGTAATGTTAAATCTACTTTATTTTCTAGTAAAATTATTTTTAGAAATCTTCAACGCCTTCGCTCTTGCAATTTATTTAAAACTAATAATCATAGCATAGGATTAATTATGCCAAATTTGAACCTATTAATAGAATGCTCATTATAGGTAAGAAACATAAACTTAATATTGACTTTAAACTTTCAAAACATTCCCAAAAATAAAAATTATACAATCGCTATTATTAGGATTATTTTTGTTCTGTTTTTCTTGTGATTTTGTATAGTTCATAATTTTTAACATTTAATTTTAATTTTAATTATATTTAGTCAAAAATGTAATTTTTTTATATTTATTTTAAATTGTATAATTTTGATTGTTACTTGTATGCTTTTGTAACTTGTTTGTGCTAAGCATTTTAATATAAGATAAATTAATGTAAGTATGTTGCAAATGTGCGGGCAAATCTTTTTTATTTATTCCTTTATTTCTCAAAATCTTAAAATAACTATTTGATACGTCATATAATTTTAGAACACAAGTCAATTTAATGCAAGTGTAAAAGGTACAAATATGAATTATTAAAGAAATTTTTAATTAGAAAATATTTTTTAGAATAACCTTTCGTGATCATATTTCGTGTCAAAAATTTAATTTATGAAATTCTATTTTATGATTTAATATTTATCAGCACCACACTTCTAAATAAAAATTTTTAACTAAATATTTGGTACTTAACTAATTATTTGTTATCAGGATATTTGATTATTTAAGAAGAGATTGGCCAAATAATTACAATTTGAACCAATCATTTCCAAAATTAGAATAAATACTAAATAAAATTTTGGAAAACTTTGAACATAATCTGATATTCTTTTCAGTTAAAACCAAATATTCAACAACCAATGTTTATTAAAAATTTCTATTTATTAATAAAAAACAAAATGTCAAAAATTTCAACATATGAAAAAGAATTATTTCGTTTTATAATAGTATTAAGTTATATCTTACAATTTCCACAAGGTTTGATCCTAGGATGGATAGATTTTAAAACATTAAAAATCAGAGAATCCAAATTGATAAAATATTTTCAAGGTATCAAACATTTTTTAATGTGGATCGCATATATTCCGATATCAATGAAATTTTTACAAAATGAAGAAATATTTAATGGTCTGTTATATGGTATTGGTGTTATAAAATTAATTGCAATTATACAATTAACAAATTTCTCAGTAATATTATTTTTAAATTTTAAATATCGTGTAAAATTTCACTATTTATGGGGTATGGCAATAACATTCGAAAATAAATATATTAATAATCTAAAATATCGTCATTTAGATCGCAAAAGATTATTTCTAATATTATTTAAATTGAGTTTTTTCTCATTTTTAATGACAATTATATGGCCAATTGCAATTGAAAAATTGACTGGTGTACTGATTGAATCAGCAAAATCTACAAATCATCCTATTAATATAACATTAAATACAACTTATAATTTTGTTAAAACAAAACCATTTCAAACTGATCCTCAAAATACAGACATTGCAAACAATTTTTATAATAATTTAGTAATTATTTTATTTATATTATTTGCATTAAATAATCATTGTATTATAATATTAAATTGTGGTGTTTATTATTATATAATATTAAATTTTTGGAAAATTTATGAATATTTAAATAATGAATTAAAATTAGATTTAAATAAAATTGAAAAAATTCATAATGTATATAATACAAAAAATAGAAATTTATTTAATTGTAATAAAACTATACGTAATATATTTCAACTAGAATTTCAATTAATGAGTGAAAAATTAAATGAATTATCAAATTTATATTTTATATCATATAAAAATACAAATAGTTTAAATAAATTGTATAGATTTTCAAATTTATTTTTAATATTTTCATTATATTATGCAAATATATTTATATTATTTATAACATTTATATGGTTTGTAAGAAATTATGAAATATTATTTGTTATATCAATAACAAGTTTTTGTCTATTATATACATTCGATGTATTTATGTTATTTGAATCAGCAAATTTAACTACAAAAACTATATACAGTTCAAGAGATATACTATGGACATATAGTCAATACTGTGATTCGAACGAAATTGTTGATAGAAGTGTAAGTATAAAACATTATTATTACAGTTGAAGTATTTATAATATAGGTGATCCTAATGAATTGCATATACAATTTGTACATGAGATAGTACTAGACTTTACAACATGTAGAAACGTCTTACATTTTCAATACCTATATATAATTCTATTTGTTGGTGCGTCCCAGAAGCTTGCCCTCTTTAAACTCGCTATGACATAATCTCTCTCACAAAAATCTCGTTATTCAAAAATCTCGCTTCAATAAAAATATGGCTTTTATCTTGCTATTTAGTGTAAAATAAAAAATAATAAAAGAATGATGATATTTATAGTTGGTTACAAAATCTGAATTATAAGCTTTTTCCAGAATATTTATATATACATAATAAATAATACAAAGCGATATTTTGACCGGGCGAGATTTTTCTAGGAGAAATTTTTGAAAAGCAAGATATTTGTAAGCGAGATTAAATAAAGCGACCTTTCGTGGCAGACCCCTATTTGTTATATATTGTAATAATTTTATATTGGATTATAAGGTATTTCTATATCTGCGAGTTATATTATTGAATTAAATTATTTATTTATATTTTGTATTATGACAAGTATATAATTATTAATTATTGGTTATGCAAGTTATTTGAATCCAATGCTGAATCATTTCTGAGTCAAATTAAAAAACCAAATAAAAGTCTTTCCACTTTTTATCTGGAATCGGAAACCGGGACCTTTTGGTCGACAATCTTACTATTGTTGCATCCAGCCATTCTATTATATATTTCACTCGTATATGATGGCTTAAATCTCCATTAATATTTTTAAAATTTATATGGGACTAGGTTTGAAAAATAGAATAAAATTTTTAAATAAACTAAGCTTTAGATACCAAAATTTTATTCTAAATTGAAACAAGTAACTATTATATTCCAAAAGTTTTATATATATATATTAACATATTAATACATTCATAAATCATGAGATTCAAATTTTAAAGAATAGGTTCTTCAGGTTTATCCGCTGCATTAGACCACAATTGATTCGCTTCGCAAATCAAGTTCAAACACTGTTTCTACATTTAACAGAATAATCGAAATTTATTTATTTCTTGAAAATTCTCCTGCTCAATATATTGTTAAAACAACCTATTATTTTATAATTGAATTGAATAAACTATTGAACTAAGTTCCACCATTATCAAAAGGGCTTTTATGTAATATTCTATTTTTTTTATAAATTTTCACTACATAATTAAGAATTAATTAATAATTTCTCATAATTTCAGATTGAACAATTACAATTGCAATTGATAAAAGAAGAAATGAGATTTGATGTTAGTAAAATGTTTCATTTGGATAGAAAATTTTTCTTGAGAATGTTACAATCAATTTTTCACAATTTAATTGTTTTAATACAATTTTATGTGATTTCAATGTCAGAAAGAAAATCAAATAAATAATGTAAAATGATTATATAAATTGTATATAACATGTATTTATAATTACGAATTTATTGTAAAAAGTTATGTATAAAATAAAAATTTATTATAAAAAATGAAAAATTTTTTTTATATATTTAATACAGGGTGGCGCAAAATGACCGATATGGTTTGAATATTTAATAACTTTTTTATTTAATGGTTAATTATTATTATTATTTTTTTATTATACAGTATATTAATGGGGAATATTTTTAGCTTAAGTAGAAAAATTATATCCCGCAAGTGGTGACCATTTTCGGCTTCGCACATTCGTGCTCTTTCCAGTACATTTTCCATAACTTTTTGTAATTTTTTATCGCTGTTCTGTTGCGTACTGTTCCATTTCCAATTCCAAATTTTCTTCACAAAATTCTAAAACAAAAATAAAAAATATAAATAAATATAAAAAATTATTAAACATTCAAACCATATCGGTCATTTTGAGCCACCCTGTATTTTCAGGGAGACAATTGGTAGAAATTTTTATCACATTTTTTTTAAATTCTAAATAAATCCCAAAATAAATTAATTTGGCCCTTTTTTAAAAATGCTCCCGTATCTTGGCAACCAGAAGTCGGCCCGACTAGGTTTTTTAAGTCCTCAATTCTGTAGTAGACGCTTAAAAGATGAAAAAGTGGCGCAAAAATTATTGAGGACTATTTTTAGGGCGGACTTAAGGGTATAACTTTTTAATTTTTTTTTGTTATATTTGCTCACATGTTAAATATTCCCAAAAAAAATAATTCTAATTGGTACTATGCATTTACATAATTACTAAATATTTTAACACGATACTCTTAATATTTAAAATTATAAAATTATTTTCATAATTAACATTATTAACCAACTTCGTGACAAAAGATATTATCATTTTTAATAATTCCAAAATTTTAAATAAGAATTATGTTCAGACTAATTTATTCTCAGTATAACTGAATTGTTTCTCAATGTTAGAATTGACTGGTCAAATTATTAAAATCCATATAAACCCATCAAATAAAGGTTCTATATTAAAAGGGATTGTATATTAAAATCATCAAAAACATAATGTGTAAAAAAACAAAATTGTCGTCAAGTCCAACATTTGAAAGACAATTATATCGTTTAATTGTATTAACAAGTTACGTTTTACAATTTCCACAAGGCCTGATATTAGGTACAATGAATCTGAAAACTTTAAAAACTAAAGAATCAAAATTTATTAGATATTTACAAGGTGGTAAACATTTTTTATTATGGATTGCATATATTCCAATATCAATAAAATTTTTACAAAATGAAGAAATATTTAATGGTCTATTGTATGGTATTGGTGTTATAAAATTAATTGCAATTATACAATTAACAAATTTTTCATTAATATTATTTTTAAATTGGAAAAATCGTATAAAATTTCATTATTTATGGGGTATGGCATTAAAATTTGAAAATAAATATATTAATGATATTAAATATCGTTATTTAAATCGTAAAAGAATATTTTTAATATTATTTAAAACTGGTTTCTTTTCACTTTTAATGTTTGTAATATGGCCAATTGTTCTACAAAAATTGACTGGTATATTTATTGAATCTGCAAAAATCTGTTCTAATACAACATTTAATTTAAATACAACTAATATAACATTTAATAATACATTAAATATTAATAATTCAAATGATTTTTATAATAATTTAGTAATTATATTATTTGTATTATTTGCATTAAATAATCATTGTATTATAATAATTAATTGTGGTGTTTATTATTATATATTATTAAATTTTTGGAAAATTTATGAATATTTAAATAATGAATTAAAATTAGATTTAAATAAAATTGAAAAAATTCATAATGTATATAATATAAGAAATAAAACTTTATTTAATTGTAATAAAACTATACGTAATATATTTCAATTAGAATTTCAATTAATGAGTGAAAAATTAAATGAATTATCAAATTTATATTTTATATCATATAAAAATACAAATAGTTTAAATAAATTGTATAGATTTTCAAATTTATTTTTAATATTTTCATTATATTATGCAAATATATTTATATTATTTATAACATTTATATGGTTTGTAAGAAATTATGAAATAATATTGATTATATCAATAACAAGTTTTTGTCTATTATATACATTCGATGTATTTATGTTATTTGAATCAACAGACTTAACAACTAGAACAATGTTAAGTTCAAGAAATGTCCTATGGAAATATAGTCAGTATTCGGAGTTGAATGAAATTGTTGATAGAAGTGTAAGTATATATTTTTGTTATACTAAAAATTATATAAGATTCAATTTTATATTCATACTACATAGAATACATTTTAAAAAAATATATTTTAAAAATTATTTAATAATTTCAGATTGAACAATTACAATTACAATTGATGAAAGAAGAAATGAGATTTGATGTTAGTAAAATGTTTCATTTGGATAGGAAATTTTTTTTAAGAATGTTACAATCAATTTTTCATAATTTATTAGTTTTAATACAATTTTATGCAATGTCAATGTCAGAAAGAAATTCAAAAAAATAATTGTTTGTGCCACGAGAGACCACGTCTAATTAAATATATATGTCTAATTAAAAATAATTGAAATAATTTTATAATTTATTATGAAATATTAAAAATATTTGATATAAAAGCGAATTTATTGTAAAATTAAATATTTATTGTAAAAAAATCTTAATTATTAAATGACTATATAGTATTGTAAAATATTTAATAATGAAAAATTATGTAAAAAAAATTTTAAGGTACAGACAAAGATCGCAAGTTACTTGCAGAAGTAAGTGAATCCAATGCTTTACAAAATCTCCTTGGTGACCAGATATATAAAGTAAAATACAAGAAAAATATATATGTATAACCAAAAACAAATAATATTATACTTACAAATTAATAGATCTGGTAATGGGATGCACTAAAGGTAGCAAGGCCTAGGAAAGCGTAAGAAATAATGAAACCACCAGCAATATATTAATAATTTTTTTAAGAGTCCTTTAGTTGGTTTTTAGATTCAACGTCATATTATTATTTATTTATATAAACAGTTTACCCCGTCATATTATTTATATATATAATCCGTTAGTGTTATTCCTAACTACCAATATGATAGAAGAGGGGTGAATTTGGAGAGAATTTAGACTTGAATTCAAAATTAGAGTATTCCCCTTTTACAGAATATTTATATATGTGTATATGTGGGATTCTAATCAGAACAACATAAGCCGTATGGCCTTAGTGTGGAACCCCCAAGGAAATAGAAGACGCGGGCGTCCAAATAACACCTGGAGGCGCACCATAATAAGTGAGCTGAATCAGTGCAACCTCACCAGGGAGAATGTAAAAACAGCAGCAGGAAACCGGGTGAGATGGAGATGTCAAATGGAAGCCCTATGTTCCCTCGCGGAGTAAAAGGACGAAAAAAAAAAAAAAAAATATGTGGAAAAGATATTTTAGAGTTGGATTCCAAATAAGGATATTTCCCTTTTACAGAATATTTATATATATGTGTATATGAGGGATTCTGAATCAAGAGATTTTAGCATTGGATTCAAAATCAGGATGTTCCCTTTTTTTACAAATTATTTATATGTACGCATTTATGTTAAGCCAAATACAGAAAGAAGTCAAAGTCAATTGTTACAATTTTAAAATTGTATTAAGGTCAAATGACTTTATTTACCATATTTTAGAAAAAAGTTATTTTAAAAAGTGCAATAATGCTAGGGCGTCATTCCGTTTCTCTCACCTCACCGATTTAATAACTTAAAAAATGTCTGCCTTTGAAAAATATTGTTTTTATATGATGTTTTGTTATAATTTATTAAAATATTCATAAAATTACAAACTAATTCTTTTAAAATGCGTACCGATTTAAAAGCAATTACGTAAAAATTAAAAACATACATTAAAAATTTTTGTTTTATTTAAGGAAACGTTTCCTATATTAACATCCTACTCAGTAATCATAATATACAAATTGATTTTTAATTTCTTTACAATTATTATCGAATAAATTGTAACCTTAAGTTCATTTAGTTTTTGCAGTTCCTATATTGTTCCAGTATTCTAATTTGACCTAATCTAAATTATTTTGATTTTTTAAAATTTAATCAAATGGATTGACATTATTTTTGGTTACAGTTAGTAATAATTTGGTTCAGCAACAGAATATTTCAATTAGTTTTAAAGTATTAAAGGTAAAAACAACCAACGGTTAAATAATATAATAAAAGTTTTTTTGAGAAATTTTTTAGTGAAAAAATAACTAATTGAAATATTTTATTTAAATAATTTAATTTAACACAAAAATTTAAAAAAAAAATTAAATAATAGTATCTATCTATATAGAATAATGGTTTTTAATTAAAAAAAGACTGTAGACATTTTCAAAACAAAATATTAATACTTTCAATAGAATTATAAATAAAACATCCGACTCTTCTTAACAGAAGTACTTTCACTTTTTCACACTTTCACACTTTATAAATTTATAATGCACTTATTTTCATACTCGATGGTGACCACCTTTCATCGACACTTAAGACACTAATGTTAAGCTCATATTAATTCTTTGCAAATATATAACCGATTACTCTGAAAATTACCGTGACAGAGGAAAGTTAATTCATTTTTCATATATTAAAAGCTTTGTAGAATAATCTTTGCCGTCGCATATAATTCCAGCTTATTTATTTATTTATTTATTTATTTATAAACAGTCCCCTACCACATACAATGTGATAAGAAGGTGGTTCAGCATTTCGCCTTTTATTGAGGCACGGATTTTAATAATTCCAGGTTATAAATTTTAAATCGTAATTTAGTACTAAGAAAAAACCTTTGTCACAAATTTATCGTTCCATTAAAGTAGCTATATTGACTCGTTGTAGCTACTAAATGTCAAGTTGTCTATGTCACTAAATTTACAATTTCATACAATTCTTTTAATTTTTATAAATTATTTTTGTAAAAAATATGTAAATTTTAATAAAATTTACAAATTTGTGAGAACTTTTTGAAAATTCTAGAATTGTTAATTTAATGAACTAGACTCCCAGATCTATAAATCTTCCAAAAACTAATTATAGAAACTCTAAAAAAAAATTGTGACAAATCTTGACAAATAAAATAAGTTTTAAATTATAAAAATTTTTATCGGGTAATAATTTGGATAACAAGTTCTCGTATAAAAATAACATAAACTAAAAAAAAACAATTATTTATTAACATGTGTTAACAGCTTTTCATAATTACTTTAAATTATAGTGTGCCTTAATGTATTTTTTAGTGTTTCTTGATTTAAATTTTTTTTACAAAAAAAAAAAAAATAAATTACAAGTAAAATTACAAATTTTATGCAAAATTTTACAAATATTCAATTTTTTTTCTTTAAAGTAAACGCCTTAATTACGAGTAATTTTATGTACTATTTCATTTTTGGCTAATGTCAAAACATACAATGACATCCACTCAATGTTTTGAGTACAAATTATTTTTAAAACATTCACAATAGTGTTTTAATATATTTTAAGTATAATTTTATGACTTAATTTTTGATTTTTAATAAAATTATACTGTTAATTATAATTTTCAAATTTTAAAAAGTTGAATTTACTGTATTTGGTGTTAGAATAAATTAATTCCACTTTTAAATGTTTAATTAATTTTAAATATAAATCTAAATTATAAAATATTAGCTCAGGGTCCATGAAAAAAATTCCAAAAATCAGAAATGAAAAAATAAAAACCAAGTCCAAAATTAAAGTATTAACAGGATTTTAAGAGGCTTTCAGTATATAGCAAATTTTGTACAAAATTTTGCACAAAACCAAAAACGAAATATAAACAAGTTTTAATTTGTATAAGACATTAGACACCTTTTCGTTTAGGTTTTCATGGCTATTTGATACACGAATGTGTTCGCACGATAATTCAAAAACTAAAGCAGCTAGGATCTTGAAATTTTCGCAAATTCGTTTTTTTGCAATAGCCATCATCGCTATTTAAATTCAGCCATTTTGTTCGATGGGTTCGGGTAGCTGCCATACAACTTTTTTTTTTATATGAGTATTACTCTGTACCTATGACAGCTGCGTGTCTGAAATTTTGCCAAAAGTAGTTTAGTTTTATGGCCAAAGTTTCTGCAAAATTTGGTTGATCTACTGTAGAGGGTTTGAGTAACTTCCATACAACTCCTTCTTTTGTATGAGCATTACACTACACCTAATGAAGCTGGGTATCTGAATTTTTGCCAAAAGTAATTAACCTGCATTCTAAAGCCATTCTAACCACTGAGATTTCAGTCAAATTTTGACATAATATATATGTATGATAAAAACAAAAATATCTTTTGAAATACATTTTGTTACATTTGAAATTAATACGACGTATATTTATTACTTATTAATTGTAATGTAAAAAGTTTTGATTATCATTACTTTAATAATTAAATAACCGTTTTTAATAATCAAAAAGAATTTATATAATTTTCATTAGATTAATATATATTATCCGAAATATCCTAAATATACTTTTCCGGAATATCATAAATTATATTATCCTAAAATATCCTAAAAGTTATCAAGGTTACCTTTCGATTATTTTTGATTACTTAAAAACAATTTTCAATTATAAAAAAAAAGTGATATAGAATATTCTTGAGTAATTTCATATTAATTAATCTAAAAATAAAT
Source organism: Dolichopus griseipennis (assembly GCA_963082915.1). Lineage (NCBI taxonomy): Eukaryota > Metazoa > Arthropoda > Insecta > Diptera > Dolichopodidae > Dolichopus > Dolichopus griseipennis. The sequence goes on along the minus strand of OY720441.1, from coordinate 339,436,967 downwards.
AAAAAGTAATCAGTATACCCTTTTACATTATTTATCCAACCAAAATATATAAGCAATATCTTATTAGAAATTTTATTAATTTTTGATTACTTAAAATCATAATCGAAATATTTAAATCCGATTGTTATAGTAATCAATTTAATTTTTTAATTATCTTTGATTACAACTATTGAATATTCGTAATTTTCAAGTCAATTGTACTATAAGAATTATTTTTAAAACTCCCATTTGAAATATAAAATAAAACTATGCAGTTCAAAAATTTAAACTTAAGACTTAAGTTTACCAATATAGTTTGACAATATTGTAATCAATAATTGAACTTATTGTTTTAAAAAAGTTATTTACATTAAAAAAAAAAACATGATTTGGTTTTGAGCAATTGGCTAAAATTTTTTAAATAAAATGAAATAAATTTCGGTAATTTTTAGTAATTTTAATAAACAAATAATATTATAAAAATAAAATAAATATTAAAATAATTAATACAAACCCATATTTTGTCTACGACTTTTGGACTTCTTCAGTTTTTGTACTCTATTCGAGTACTCGAAATATGTACTCACATATTTATTTAAAAAATAAATAAAAAATTAGCTACTCGTTTGTTTTTGATTTTATTTTTTAATTTACAGTAAAATAAATTATTTAATTTTTTTCTTATACTTTTCATTCTTATAGAAATATTTTAATCTTAATAATAATTAAAAATCTAAAATAGATAAATTTGAAAATTAAAAAAAAAGACTATGTTTAAATTTTAATTTAATATAAACCTGTATAATACAAAAATGTTAAAATTAAACAATATTAAAATAATATATATTATATTAAAATTTATAATTAAATATTATAATTAATAACTTTATTAAAAATATTTCAAACAAAAATAATTAAATAAATATTTAAAAGTGTCAATCTAAAACTAAAAACGATTAACATCAAATTACAATTTTTTAAAGACGAGAGATTAAATAAAAATGTTTCAAAATTCATTGATAAAACGTAAAAAATTGCACAGTTTGGAAGGATTTATATTGCATGGTATTATATTATATGTTCAATATGTTGGTAGATTATGTGGTTTAATATTATCAAAAGTTAGTAATTATGGTAAATTACAACAAAAATATTCACCAATTTTGGCATTATATAGTTTTTCATTAATTTTATTTAATATGATATTATTTCCAACAATAATATATTTAGAAGTACCAAGTAATCAAACAGAAAAATCTGAAGAATATGTATTAATAATATCACGTTTTACATCAATGATATTTCGTATTAGTTCTGTTATAATAACACATATAACATTATATAAAACACAATTACAATATTTACGTACAGTAAATAAAATGAGTAAATATGTATTAAAATTTGCATATAATAAAGAATATAAAAAATTAAATATATTATGTATAATACATACAATAACAAAAACATTAGCAGCATTTATGCAAAGTATTGGTTGTCCAGCATTAATGTTTGATTATAATGTATCGCAGCCATTTAAACAACAAATTGTTTTTCATTATATGTGTTTTAATAATTTTATATTTTCAACATCAATGAATTTGACATTTAGTACATTTTTATATTTATGGCAATTTTATCATGTTTCAATACAAAAATTAATAATTATAACAAATGAAATGAAAGAAAATGAATTAAATAAATATGATGATGATGATCATAATAATAATAATAATAATAATAGTACTAATAAATTAATTAGAAATCCAAATCAATATAAGATAAATGATACAATATTAATGTTTTCAACAATTTATTGGGATTTAAATTCCTGTATATCAGCATCAACAAAATTTTACAATTTATCATATAAATTTACAAATTCAATTATAAAATCATTTCAATATCAAAATTTAGCGGTACAAATGTCAAGTTTAATGGGTTGTTTAAGTTCATTATATTATTTATATTCATATATGAAAAAAGATGATAGAGCAACAGTAGTAATTGTTGGATTAATAATATTTAATATTATATTAATAGCTGAATGTTATCATATTACATATACAGCAATTAATATTGTTAATTGTCATATATATTCAAGGAAATTATTAACAGATGTTATTCATTGTAATTTATTGGAAAAAGATTTGGAAAGAAATGTAAGTATGTATATATAATTCCTATAGGCTTTTTTTTTTAAATCAGTGCAGAACAAAGAGAACTGTCAAAAAAGAAATTTTGTTATTTTTTTAGCTCTGAGCGTTCAGAGCTTGTGATTCGTGTTTTTTTTTTAAATCAGAGCGCGATCAAATCGTGATCTACATGCTCACTGGAAATATATTGAGCACGGCTAAGCAAAATAAAATACAAAGATATTTTGACGTTTGTTTAAGATTTTACTTGTAAAATAAAAGTCAAAATGTTTTGTTTATTTTAAGTTATATTTTTCTAATTTAATTTTTTGACAATTTAAAACGTAACTAAAATAAAAATGACAGTTTTTTCAAATCGTGTTTTTTTTATCAAATCTGAACACTCTGAGCGTACTCTGTTTATGTTCTGCTCAGAGCGTGCTCAGATCTATGTTCTGATTTAAAAAAAAACGGCTTATATTAAATTATATTTTAATACTGTATAAATTTTGAAAATTCACAATTCTTCGTCTATCCGTTCGTTTGTCCGTCCTCAGTCCGCTTTAACCATTCCATTAACTTAAAATCTTAAAGAACTAAGAATTTGACATTTTCATAAACTCGTTTTTATACACAAACATCTTGTTATTAAAATTCAGGCACAGTTCATACACAAGGGCCGTTTTTGCCATAATTTACAAAACAAGTTCGATTAACTCCATAAAACTTCTTTTTAAATATGAAAACAAACTCTACATTTGTTAAAACTGCGTGGCTGACATATTTCCAAAAGCTGTTTAGTTTAATGGCCAAAGTCTTCACAAAATATTGTTAATCTAGTGTAAAAGATTCAAATATTTATGAAACAATTTATGCTTTCTTCAGAGTTTAATTTTTTATTTGCAATTTTGCTTAAAGTAATCAGCCGGATGATTTGTCGTTTAAATGATAAATTATGCTTGTGTTATAGATATATCCAAGAGTTAACTCTGTCTACTCCACTCCTTTCCCTCTTTTTATTGTCCTTAAAACCTTCAACTCTTTTCCCCCTTTTTATTGTCCTTAAAACCTTCAACTACTTTTGTAGATAAATAAACAAGTACACTTACTTATATTGTTTGTTCTTAATTGAATGCATAAAGAAGTTGATTTAACAAATCTAAAGTATAAGTACACAGGATTAAAAATAAAACGTAGATAAAGGCCCAATCTTCGATATAGTTTTGTTGACTATAAACGGTGAACCTTAGAATAACTTTAGCTTTGACTTCAAAACACAATTAAAAAATCATATTAAAAAAAAATGTTTTAATATAAACTATTGAAATTGTACTAATTAGTTTTTACAACTAAAATTATTAATAACCATTTTTTTGTTTCTTTGTAGATCGAAATTTTATCATTTCAATTAATTTTAAAACAACCACGTTTCAATATTTGTGGATTTTTTGATTTGGATATGAAATTATTTCTGTCAATGGCCGTTGCAACATTATCAAATTTTTTAATTTTAGTACAATTTGATAAAAGTTTAAAATAAATTTTGAAAAATATGTGTTAAAAATTAATTTGTATAAGATTTAAAAAAAAAATAAATATAAATTGTAGAAGTAATAAAGGGTGATCAATCAAAATTATTCTTTTTTTAATTTGAAAGTTAGTTTATAGATCATTGAGGTTTTAAAATTTTATTGAGGAAGATAATAATTTAATATAACTTCCAAAAATATCTAATGGGACTTGGGAAAATTTTTTACAAAATTACAAAGTCCAAAATCTCGTGATTTTATTTTTAAGAACTAGTTCCACTAAACAAATAATTAATTTCCTGATTTTATAACCCATTATAAATCCTTCCTAAATCATATATATACATACATATTCTTGAAAAATCACATAACCCCGATTTTGTAACCTTATAATGCCTAATTTAAAAAAACTCGCATATATATATATTTGAATCCAACTCTATAAAATCTATACAAAAGTATTTAATTTCGACATTTATCTATGAAAAATCGTAAATTTTTTCAAAATTTTTTTATATGAACAAGATGAATTTTGACAATTTATGATTTTTGGATTTTGTAATTTTTAAATTTGGCATTTTGGATTTAGGATTTTGTTGCTTGGAGGTTTTGTGATTTGGGGTTCTGAAATGTTCTGCAAATTGAATTGATATAGAAAAATTTCACTACAAATCAATTTATTTTTCTTAGGAAGACATCAAATTTTTGTAGTAGCGTTTTCTTTTTTCATTACTACCAAATCCTAGTCTTGACTTATAACTTTGAATAAAGATATCAAAGTTTTGCCTATAGACACCTGACACAAAAATTCTACCATGTAATAGAAAAAAAAGTTCAAAATGAAAAAATAACAAAAGAAAACATGAAAAGTTTTGATATACCATTCACCATAATTCTTTAATATTATGCTTAATTCAACATTTTTTTTTTATTTTCTAGGTTTATTCAAAAAATGTTTCCACACAAAACAATTTCTTTCTTTATTGTTATTTTTATGTAAATTAGTTGAGAGATTGGAATACTATTTTTTTTTTGAAAATTTGGTTAAGTTTTGTTAAAATAAGAGTATCAAGCTGTACGATCATTTTACAATGTTAGCTAATGAAATAAGCCTATTACTTTGAAATATGTTATTAATACATAATCTGACTATTAGCGTTTCTGTTTAATTTTCTTAATCAATTTTTGAGAAAATTAAAAACGAAAGTTGAAGACGACAATTTTTAAAATTACAAGAAATAGGAGGGGGAAACTGAAGAGAAAAATTGAAAACCTCTGATATAAAGAAACTATATAAGAAGATTAATTTCATTGATGTGCAGTTGTAAAAGGTTGATGTAGTAGAGGCACATGTAACAAGTACTCGTAGGCCCTGGATATTAGAAAATAACAGCAAAATAACATCATATTGGACTTAAAATAAGATATCATTTTCATAACAACAAATTAAAAATAGTTTTAACAATTGCTACTTATTTCTTGCAGAAAAGCAAACCATGCTTTTTAAAACAAATTTTGAAACGAAAAATTTACTTCGGATTTCGTTAAGATATGAAAGTTTAAATAAAGTCAAAGTTAATAAATGTTTTGATATTGTATTTTTATTTGCATTTTTCTTTTAAATGAACTGAAATTGAAATTCTGATATAGATACTATATTAATTTGCATAATAACTCCTTTCAATGTTTTAAATATATATATATATATATACTCATAATATTACTAATGTTAGGTGTGACATTTTTTTTAATTTAAAAAAAAAATTGAAATATGTAACACTAGAAAAATTACATTTAAAACAATTAAAAAAATTCGAAATTCTGAATTATAAATTAATAAAATTATATAGTTTTAAGATCACTATATTAATATTATACTTTTTATAACTTAGCAACCATGGGTCCTGTTGAGATCTTTGTTGAAGCAAAGATAGAGTTTGCTGAAGGTTCTATATACTTGTATATAGAAACAGATATTTTGTCATTAATTTCCTTCAGACACATGCTTAAGTGATCGAACCAAAAATTGAAAAATCATATTGTGATTAGTATAAAAAAAATAAATAATATTAGTATATTAGATCTAGATTAGTTCATATAGCTAGCGCATAAATAAATTTACTAACATTATAAATTTATTCATTTAATTTAACAATGACTGCCAACTCTCTTTTAATATACAATCAAATGTGAATTATGAATTTCATAAATGTAATAAGTTAAATTAATAAAATTATTTATTTATTCATGTACAATTTTTACCACATACAATTAAGGCTATAAGTGAGTGGTTCAGTCTTTCCTTTTCAGGAGGGGCAGATATATATTTTATATTATTATATAACCTATTATGATATAAATTATAAATTTTTTTTTATTAAATATAATTTGACTCGGGTTTGTACCAGAGACATTTCAATTTAAAGTCCAACGTCCTAACCACTACGCTGACTGTTGAATTTAATAAAGTAGACATTAAAAGCTTTATAAAAAAAAGAACAAGTTTTATTTAAAAATAAACCAGTAAAAAAATAAAACTGTTACCATCTATACTTGATAAAATTTTAAAGTTTCTCACTTAAGTCTTTTGTTATTTTTTAATTTATAATATTCATATTTGTTAAAGTTCTTAACAAGCTGTCAATCAAATCATAGGAATTTAAAAAACAACACAAATTACAATAATTCACAATGAACATGATTTAAAAAATACTAAAAAATATTACATATTTGTAAATTGGTGTCTTAAACATAATTTCAATAATTTTCTAACATTTAATTTAGTCATAATTATATGAAAACCCACAATAATCAAAAAATTATTTACTTTAAAAAATCATAAAAAAAATATGAAAAACAGAAACCAACCCAATTGCTGTTCCAACATGTCAATAAAACATTCATATATGGGTATTTACACTTATTTTAATTTCTAAAAAATTATAATAATTTTTAACAAAAATGCGTTTTAAATGCAAACCAAAATATCTAATATTGTTTTTTTTAAATATTTTTAATTAAATTCAATTTTTTTTATAAATTTACGAAGAAACAAACATAGAGCAAACACCATACTATATAATATACAGTGCAAACACCAATTTACAAAAAATTAGAAAAACAAAATGTTAACGAAAATTTGAATCACCTGAACTGAATAAATACAAACCCCAAAAAATAAATATAAAATAAAAAAACAAAACAGAACTTAAACAGACACTGAATATTTAAATAGGATTAAAAAACAAACAAAAACAACAACAATAACAACAGAGTATCATGTATAAAATTGCTAAAACAATATTTTTTAAAAATACTGACAATTTGCATAATTTATAGATACATTCATTAAATTGCGCATAAATACAATGAATTTAAAGATATGTTTAAATATAGTTTTGCCCTAAGGCCTACTAGATAAATATGGTTATACGAGATCATACTGTTAAGTGTTTGTTAAAATTAGTATACTTTACAAATCCCTTATATTTGAATTAAAAATTACAAAATTTATATTCTTTTTAAATACAAATTTTATATTATTCTTTATATTTCATACTAAAGTGGACTCTGTCACATTACTTAGACCTGTCATACCAAACGTACATAATTTAATATTAAAGTTAATTAAGTATATGTTTATTATATTTAAAAAGCCTCAAACATGAACGGACTCAAAATTTATTTGAGTTGATCAATGTATGTAAAATTATAGCTTTTTACAATTCTGGGTTTATTAAGTAATGTGTTTTATTAAAGTAAGTGTTAACCAATTTTTTTTTATAACTCAGACCAGAGCTTTCAAGCGCAATTAGCGAATTGAAAATGGTTTAATATAAAAAAAAAAATATTTTGTTTAAACTTCTCTATAACCCTATTTAACTCATTGTTTTTAAGATGTATCAATTTATTAGGTGCTCGTCTATCCATTTGCAAAGCGCCAACAGCATCGCTAACCACTAACAAACTTATTAAAAAGTTACAGTTCTTATAACAAAATATTCTATTTAAATACCAATTAAACAAAATACAGATGCATCACTCAAAGACCGCAATCCGCAGCCCAAATAACACATTACTATCTGTAAGCCTTAAGTAGGAGGATGATTATCCTAAAAAATCTTAGAAAAAAAACCTGCAACTCTTTGAAATATGAACTCGTATTAAACATATTAAATTATTTATACATATAGAAGGTCTTTTAAGCACACTTATTTTACACTATCATAATGTTCAACACACCAGTCATCTAACGCCATATCAAATACGTTATTTTAATTGTATCAATACCAAAACATTATTTAAAAAAAAATTAAAAAAATAATAATAACAATTTAATAAAAAAAAATGTGTATAGAAAAGTATTTTTGTACATAAAAGGTATAAAAGGATTAATTCAATATTAACATGGGCCTCACCTTTTCACTAATATTATGTTATTATTATTTTTTTTTATTTTACCTTTAGGTGTTAAATAATGCATGCATTTTTTTTTAAAATACTTTTTCGGGATTAGATTTTTGTTTTTGTCTTAAAAATACCCAAAATTAGTTGATAAGTTCTCTGTTTTATACGAAATGTATATAAAATATAGATTTGGAAGGGGTTATCTAGTTTTAATTCATGGACCATATGCATATCACAATTTTTATTGAAAAACCTTCTATCTAACAGCTGTTTACAATCCGGTAATAGATTAAAAGCATTTGGAGATATTCACAGATTTATATTCAAAGTAATTATATAATTAAAATGAAGATATGATGTGATACTTATTTAAATATTGGGTTCCTTAAACCAAAAGTAATCCCCAAATACATAGCTCTTAGATTAGACTCTGTGCACTTCAATGAAAACTAACATATGATTTTAATTCAGTCTTGTCCTTAATATGTAAACCAAATTCGTTTTTTAAATGCTTGTGACCTATACTTGTTTCAATATTAGAAAGCAGCTTTGGTTATTATTACTAATATCAAAAAGCTGAAGCCATTTGAAAAAATTATGGGTAAAGAAGTGGATAATATTATGGCTCTAATATTTCGAAATAGTAGCACAGCTTATATAAACAGCGCAAAATAGAGAGTTCCTCAGAAATGTGATCACCAAACATCCAGTAGAAGGCAGGCAGCTTAGGATGTCTTGGGTAAAATTTAGATTAATAGTCTATACTAAAGAAACAACTGCTAATCTAAGTTATTTGACTAAATTGAGTTGGTTACAGGAAGACTTCATTAGATTCAATAAAACAGCTCCACTTTAATATACTGCTATAGCTATGCGTTTTTATTTTCCAAGGTATCAGCACATAGAAATTTTTAAAAAGAGCTATAAGAACCACATTAAGGGAACAATGAGAGAATATTGTACGAATAAATATTGCATGCAACCTAAAAAAATATGAAGAATTAAATACAATTACCAAGATAAATATGATAAAAGAGAAGAAAGTTATTTTACTTTCATCATACGATTTATACCCAAAAATTTTTGAAAAAAATAAATTGCCCTTTATTTTAATTCCAAAAAAAACAAATCAATATTAAATCATATAAAAAATTATAATTCGAAATATGTCTTTAAAATTTTATTCCATAACTTAATTTATATAGTCAAAATAATTGTAATATAGTATAATAAGTCATATCTGTAAAATAGATCCATAACTCGTATGTACGATATTTGATTTTTCTAAACTAGAATAACTAAAAATTTTTTTTTGGATAACTTTTCGCATGAAATCACTTCTTTGATTTTTTTTTTATTTTTAGGCCAACATTTTATTATCAGTTCATTTTTTTTTTTTAATATTTCTTTTGTCTATAAATAATTCAATTGCAAAGGAAAATAAAAATATATATATATTATAATTTTAGATTTCTTTAATGTTTTAAGCATTATTATGCATTTGCACGAAATAAAATATGTTTCAAAACATCTTTAAGTTAAAATCTTAAGTTTATAATACGTAACTCAAATAAATCGAAATCTAATGTATTAATTGAATATTTAATTATATTTAACGAGTTAGTGAAACTGCAATGCAATTTAGAGCTTTTTTTTCACTGCATTGAATCTGCTTTCTGAGCTGCTTTCAGTACAAACTGATCTTTTACGAGTATCAAGAAGTCTATCTTTGATATAAGCATTCTCATTTTATTTTTATTTTAATTCAAAGCTAATTCTTCCAATTCTGCTAATTATATCTGTTTTCCTACATGTGTTATTTGAGAACCTTTAGCTCGTCTTATGGGCCTAAGATACTTACACTGACTTAAGAATTGAAAAATAAGCTAAACATAATCTTACAGATATTTCGATAGTCCGATTACAACTGTTATTTAACTCTTGACTATATAGAACCTAGTATCTCTACCAAAACACAACTGAATCAACATCTGATATCAAAATATCTGTAAGATTATGTGTGATTTGGTGAAGGTACTATGTTTGATACTAAATTTTTGATGAAAATACTTATCTGTGGAGCTTAGCACTTTAATTAGTTTTACCAACATATGACAAAAAAAGTAACAACAGTAAAAGACAAAGTATCTTATAGTTTGATTACCAACCTTAAGATTATCTTATAAAAAAATATACTATTTATGATTATATGAATATATAAAATAGTGTGAGACTAATTTTAACATATTCGATTATGCATATAGTGTGTCAGACTTCTAATTACAATTTTTCTTTATCTTTTGTATTCAAGTAAAATTCTTTCTTTTACAAACTTACTTTGCAAGTATATTATGTTTCAATTTCATGACTTAATTAGCCTACAAATATATGAATTTTAAATAAGTTAATCGCAAATGGTGTTTAAATTTTAATAGAAAAAAAAAAAATTTTTCCAGAGATTTAAATAAGAAAAACAATTTTTTTTTTTTAATTATAAAATGAGACCGTGAAATTTTTTTTCAGTAGATAAGTTCATTTCAAATAAGAAAAGAATCAATAAAAAACATTAATTTTTCTCAATAATAAAATATTATTTTAATGTAAAAATAAAAAATAATCTCTTGTGAAAAAAAAAATATCTACAAAATTAATTCATTTAAATTAAATATGAAAGTGTTAAAAATTTCTCACTTTAAATATGCAATAAATTTCAATGTTTCAATGTCATTTTGAGCATCTATAACATGATATCATGATACAAAGGACTAACAATAAGCACTATAAGTGCTTTTTCTCATATTTTTTTATTCATAAATAAAGATTTAAGAAAATACTGATAGAAACGACAAATTAAAATCATATTTATTAATATTATTCAGTTTTTATTATGTGTTGAACGTCCTAAATCCTAATATCACACGTTCCAATATTAAAAATACTGAAAGTAAATTAATAAAGTAAAATGACCATTTACTTTTTAAACAAAATAAAATTTCAAAACTCTAAAGCAGTTTTAGACGCAATGATTACAATGAAATAAACAAATAATATAATAAAAACTGAGTGCAAGTGAATTTTTGATATCATATGAGATTGAAGATGAAACTGAGATAAACCAAGAATGGAATGGCTAAATTATTAAAAAATGAGATTCGTTTCACAAGTTAAAAATTGAAAAGATGCTATTATCGTGATACGTAAAGAGATGTTGGGAAGATCATTTATAGTTGTACCGTATTATAGGTTCTTAAGAACTCATTAACTATTTGATTAAATTTTCATTATATAATTGGAAGTATGTATGTTCTTAAATTTAGCTTAAATTAATATATATATAAGAAAAAACTGTTTATTTTTTTTTTTTAAGATTTCTCGATCATTTTTATTACAATTTATTTAATTTTGAATTTTTTCAAAATATGTACTATAAATCAGATTAATATAATTATTTAAATAAATATATTATAATAATTTCCAACATACATAATTTAATAATTTTTCAAACAATAAAAATTTAAAATATTAGATAATTAAATCTTTGATAAATAAATAACATAAATAGATTTTAAATGTGCCAAACAACAAGTATAAAAATTAAAAATATGTAGTTGCAAAATATTAAACAAAAACCTTTATCTAAACTTAAATATTTAATAATATAAAATAAACATACTATAAATACATAAAATATAGTTTTTTTTTCTATAAATATATTTTTTACAATTAAATCTGAAAACATCTTTTTATAAATTTTTGCCTTACATCTCCGTTCACATTTTTTTTCTCACATATTAAATTCAAAAGAATTAACTTGACTTAAATAACGACTAAATAACAGTATGTAATTTTGTTTAATTAATATTATTTTTAAGTTTAAACTTAAACAGGCATCAAAATATTTATTTTAAAAGGCATTTATTTATTTTTTATGTATTATCACTCCAGAATTACTTATAATATTGTGATATTTCAAATGAAAATCCCACATTTATAAGACAAAATAAAATATTTTACGATTGTATATTTTCTTTCATATAAGTAACTTGTTACTTATCTTAATTTCTAATTTTTTTTTCTATTTATCAAAAAAAAATCTATTAATATTGCATACTATTTTTTTACAAAACCATTTTGTCAAATAATTTTTTTAGATTTCAATTAAAAATATGAAATATTTTATTATAAAATATATATTATAAAATAGATATAATTTAATTTATATGTTAAAAATTGTTTCTATTGTTAATTTTCGAATTTTATGAGTGGTACCAATTAGTTCTAAATTGTTCTTTAAATATATTTCGTATTAAAATTTGTTTTTTTTATTGGTAAACCAAGCACATTTAATCCTATTTATGATTAAAGTTAATAACTGTGTAATGAAATTATTAATTTACACATCAAATATGTTTTATAATAACAAACGATATATTAATTAGTTAAGTAAAAATTATAATTTAGCAGAAAATAATTTAATTAAAAATATTTATATATAGAATTTTTAAATTTTTTGATGCCCTACAACTTTTAACAAAAAATAATTAAAAATTAAATTAACTTAAAGCGTAAACAAACTTTTATATAATGTATATCAATAATTAAAATGTCTTTATTTAATACTGATTTTGAGATCATTTTCTATTTAAAAAATGTGTAGTTTTAATACTAATTTATCTTAACTTTTTTTTTCTATTGTAATAATCTAAAAGATTTTATTTAAAATTAAACTGTAATTTAATTAGATTCAAATAAGTTTAAAGCTTCAAAATATTAAATTCAAGTAATTTGAATAATAAATGAATTTTAAATCACAGAATTGTGCCAAATTATACAAAAAATAAATATTGAAATAAAAAACTTTTATATTTTTACAATAACATAACAGTATCATCACTTAAACAGTATCTCTTTGGTATTATTTCTTAAAAAAATTTTCTTTTACATTTTTTTTGTGTAAAAATACAAAAAGAAATTTTTAAAATCAATCATCAAACTCTTTGCCGCCTAAGACGTAATCACTTTTTTTATATTTTTATAAATAAAATAATTAAGAATTTTTCACATTTTTTACATTTAGATTTTCATTTTTTCTTTTTTTTTTTTTTTTAGATTTAATTAAAAATATTTTCATAAATAGAAAATTTTTATATCTAGTTTTCATATCATCAATTTTGAATAAAAAAATAAAGATTATTTTATATTTTATAATTATATGTTATCCCTGAGATTTATGAAATAATTTTTTTTTGTTACTTTATGTGCAAATTTATTTTAGTATTTGAATTTTAAATTTCGTTTTCATTTATCCATATTAATTATGAATGTAAATGTTTTATTTATTATATTGTGATTTTTGTTCTAACTTTTGTTATTATATATGTATATATATATATATATATTTTTTAATTTATCTAAAATATTTTTTTTTGATAATCTGGAAATGCTTCCCGCGGCGGTACCAAACTTAACATCATTAAATGCCTTTCAAATGCTCGCGTTCTTCTAAACATAGAATCGGTACCATGCAAACGATCAAGTACACCCAAAACACCAAAGCAATTGTTAAATCTAAAATTAAAAACAAAAAAAATATATACAATAAAAGCACTATTTTAAAAGTATCATGTTACTATTATTTAACAAATATATAATTACTTTAAATGATGGAAATCGTGTGCTTCAGGACTTGGAAAAAATGGTAAATGATAACCGGAATGTGCATTTAATGTTGATAAAATTGCTAATGCAAACCATAACCATGATGTTGCAATATGACTTCCCAATAAAAATGTACCCAAAAATGGAGGCAATAAATTACTAAATATATGTTCAATTGGATGACAATATATTGCTGTTACAGCAATTGGTGCTGTCCATTCATGATGTTGTTTATGTATTAATTTATATACGAGTTTACTGTGTAATAAACGATGCGAATAATAAAATCCAATTTCTTCCATTAATATACAAACGGCTAATTCAAAACAAACCCAATGAAATGTTGGTAATTCACGTATTGGTGCAAAACCTCGTAATATCATTAATTTATATGTGACAATACCTAAAGGAATTCCAACGAAAAATTGATTAAAAACAACTTGGGCAACCACCTAAAAAATTTTCCAATATAGTATTTATTGTATTTAAAATATTAGAAATTTTTAAATTACTTTCATAAGTCGTTTGTTATCAACTGGTTCATTAGTTCCTGGTTGTATTTTGTATCGTCGTAAATATGTTGGTTTGTTTGTAACATCCATGAAAGTATAAAGAAATCCAAAAAACCAATAAACCAAAAATGTAAAAATATTTGTTCCAACAACCCAAAGCAAATATGGATCGTCCCCTTAAAAAAAAAGGTTTATTTTAATATTTTACTTTAAAAATTTATTAATAACTTAAAATACAAGTGGTACATTTAAAAAAAAAAAAACATTGCATAATTTTAGGATGATTTATAGTGGTTTTCTTAAAACAAAAATATTGACAGTTTATTTCAAATATAATAAAATTACCAGTAACATCAATAAATTTATCCCATTGGGCCTGCCAAAAATCTCCTGAAGCTCCCCAAAATCGTTGAAGATACCTAAAAATATAAAACAAATGTTGAAAAATTTGTTTAAATATTTTACAAAGTTTAAAATATCTAATCGTATAAATAAAAATCATCCCTTACCATGTTAAAGTGTTACGAAAAGTTACAAAACCAACCATAAATGTAAATAAAACAAAAATAAATGTAAGAAATGATGATAACCATCTTGGACGTTGGGCATCTTGAATTTTTAAATCTTCTTCATTTAATTTCAAATTTAATTTATCATCATCGTTTATTATGTTCCCATTTTGATTTTTATTTTCTTTTTCATCCATTTTTAATAATTAAACGTAACCAAAAACAACTAAAAATATGAATCAACTAAACAAAGAACACGGTACTTTTAAAGTTTGTTTTAGATCAAATTTCTCTATTGATTTTTAATTATTTGGTTTTATCAAAGACAACTTTTTGAAATAAGTTCAAAATACTTAATTGTACTATTCTTAAAAAATTGAATACAACAATTATTTTCTATGAAAAATATTTCTATTTTTATATAAATTAATTATTTATTGTGATAGTATTGCGATAGCAACAGAAATATTGAAATATCGATAACTTCTTTTTACGTTTTATCTATACCACAGGTATAAAGAAATTTTTCTTTTCTATACCAAAAAATTTTTAAATAATTTTAAGCAATGTTTGTTTTTTTTACAATATAAATGTTTTAATATAAAAAAAATATGCTTCTAAAAACTTTATGACTTAAATGTGTAATTTTAATTAAATATTTTTTATAATTCACTTAAATATTTAAAAATAAAAAAAAAAAAAAAATTTTTTTTTGTTTGAACTGATATTTGTTTTTATTATTATAAAAATATTTTTATTTTGTCATTTTTCAAAAATTGCTTTTGTTTATCTAACGTCAAATATTTAACAGCAGCTGGACAGCTGGTTAATTTAATTCTGTAGACTAAACTGTAAAGTCAAAAGTGTAGACTTTAATTTTAACTCAAAAAATTGTACTTTATATTTTAGTACAAAAAAATACTCAAAAATATTTTATCAATTAACTTAGTTAAGTACTTTTTATTTTAAATTCTTTTTTAAATTTATATTCAAAATTATTTTGTTGTATACAATATTCAAAACATTCGCCATCTTCTTTTGATGGAAAATTAAAGAAATTATTGTTCTAATTGGTCAATTCCGTATAACGGAGATAAGACGAGAATTTCATAAATCAATAATGCTAAAAACCAGGAAGAGAATAGAGTAGAGTAGACTAAATCAACTATGGAATATCGTGACTGCATCAACTTTCTACATATCAATTGTGTAATAATACCTGGTTTAAAGAAATCAGAGTTATAAAATTTTTAGAAATATTATAAATTTGCTGGCCCACATGCATAAAATGCAACCGGCCCTTTAATGTACATCTTATGATTATATAATGCATTAAAGTAATAATAATTATAATACTTTTGATTATAATTTTTAATAAGTACGTTATTTAACCGAAAACAGTTTTACTTTATGAAAACGTCGAAATTTTGAATTCAACTTTAATTAAATTTGTAAATTGGATTAATTCTTTTATTTTCAAAATTAATTATAGGTTATAAAAATGTCAAAAACAATAACTGATAAACTTGTCAATGAATTAATACTGGTAATATCTCAATTAGTTATAGGTTATAATATAGTCAAACACTATAATTGTAAAATAATTTTTTTATAAATTATTAATTAATAACATTTGTTTTTTATTTAAGCAGTATTTTAACTTAAACTTTCTTTTATAATTTATAAATATACTAATAATTTGTTATTTATTCAAAAATATTCATTAAAATAATTTTCTAGCTACAAATAGTTACAAATAACAAATGTACTTTTGTAATTGTACTAAAAGTACTTAATGGGTCCATTTAGACGATGTTAACAGTTGTTGAATTCACATCGTTTTTGCTCTTTCCCACTTCCTCATTTTTTTTTGTTTTAAAATTTTTTTGTAGAAGTGGGAAAGAGAAAAAACGATGTGTATACAACAACTGTTAACATCGTCTATTTTTGTTGAATAACATTTCGCATTGACGCATTCACAAATTATCTGTCATTTGATTTGACAGTTCCTTTAATATAAAGTTAATTTTTAATTGGTTAGAGGAGGATAAAGAAATTATATTACAAAAATATTTGTATGGAGAATTAATTTATTTTTACTCTTCTTCATTTACAATTAATAAAAGTGAACGAGATAGATAATAATTTAAAAAAAAAAAGTCTCTTTTTGAATGTATTTTTTGTAAAGAGAAGAAAAAAGAAATTATTTTATAACCAAAAAGGAAAAAGTGCCATCGAAATTTTCTGATTTTCTGTTTTTTTTTTTTTTTTTTATATTCTGATGAACTCCAATATATTTGCGTGGTAGATATTTTGCAAAATTATTTTTAATCAATTTATTTTAATTAAAATTCGGTTTATTATAGCCAAAATTTTCAGTTTAAAAAAAAAAAATATAAATAATAACATCGTAATAAAAATTCTTAATTAAATATTAAAATCAAATAAAGTGAGTTTGTGTTTAAATTTAGAAAAAAAAAAAATGAAAAAAATTGAGGAAGTGAAAAAATTGAAATAGAACTAATAAAAGATTAAAAAAAAATTCAATTTTATTTTTTATATAAATAGTGAAAAAAAAGATGCTCTAATAAAAATAACATTTTTTGATTAGAGAATTAACAAAAACCGAAAACAATATTCTATCTATTTTAAAAGAATACTTTTTTTCATTTATATGAAAATATATTCTAAAATTTTATTTAAAAAAAATTCTTAAAAACTGTGAAATTCAAAATAATTGAAAATTTAAAGCAAAATATTCAATTTTTATAGTATTTTAAGGAAAACTTATTCAATATTAAAAAGCAAAATGTAGAAAATAGAAAACAAATTGATTTTATTTAATATTTTTAGTGAATTTGCGTTTTATATATTTTTTTTTATTTTATGTTGGTTATGATTGAAGGAACGGAACAACAAAAAAGAAATGATAAAAATTCTGAATTAAAAAAAAAAAAATTATGGAAATAAAAAAGTTTTTCAGGGGGTAAATAATAAAAAAAATATAGGTTTATTGGTAAGGTTTTAGTATAAATATGGTATAATTCTTTTCTTTTCTATCGTGATGGGTATATATAGTAAATAGGTATATATATATAATAAATACAAAATATAATATACTTAATACATTTTAACAAATAGATAGCTGGATAATGATGAGACGAGGTTATATGATAATATTATATACCCAAACAAATATATAAGTTAAACAAAATATAATCTACCCCTACTTTAGGGACATATTTTATATATTCAATATACACCTATTGATCTAAAAAATAAATACATAATTGTATTTGCAAATAGATATTAAACTATAAATAGATGAAAAAAGTGTGGTAATTCATTTATATTAATACAAAATAAACTGATAAAACTGACTTTTGTATTTATATTTTAGTTAATTTAACATTATATTTTGAATATGAAACGAAATAAAACATGCAAATAGAGTCGTATGAAGTAAAAGATTTATTACGAAAATATATACATACGTAGAATATATGACTAAAATTTAAAAGCCTGGTCCTTGATATGAAATGATAAGACAGAGAGAAGAAAAAGAATTGTTACACAAGTATTTAATTTTTTAATTAAAAGAATAACTTTTTGTTTCAAATAGTACTTACAACTAGCTAAATTGAATTGGGTTGTTAAAGTTTGATAATGAACTTATTTTTTGGTTTAAAATTTGATGGAAAAATATGTGATACCATTGATAAATGTTTTATCACTTAATTTGAACTGATAACTATATAAATAAGTACACTTTATCTTTGGTCAAAAGTACATATACCTACATTATCTTTGTGTCACGATTAATTATTTTAAATTTAATTGTTATAGGTTTTAGGTACTTGAGATATTCTATCAGATTGAAAGTTTTGTTTACAAATAATGATAAACACCATTTTATTACTCATAGAATTGATACTAATTGCCACATTTATTACTATAATAGAACTAAATGCCACATAAAGAAATATATAATTTATATTGTTCCAAGATAAATATCAAATATTTGTTTTTTCTTTAAAGAGAAGAGGATCTAATACAATAGTTATGTGTTGTTTATTAGGTACTTAGAATTAGTCATAATTTACTAAATTTAGTTAATAATTTTGCTATCTATATTAAGTATTATGAAATTTATTATCACAGATAAAATTTCATCTTTTATTATCTTTAATTTTATTGAGACAATCATCAAATTTCCCATATTTTATAGAATATTAGCTTTTAAAAGAATTTTTAAAGTATTTATATATATAAGTACCTTATTCTTATTAAGTAGCATTTGTTGTTTCTTTAATATTTTAAAAAGTTTCTTGTTTTATTTTATTCTACCTTTAAGTATTAAGAATTCAAGTTAAAAGTTAAACAGATCTTTTTCTTAAATACTAAAGATGCTTTTAACTTGGAACAATAAAGTATTTGTAATGTACCTAAAATACTAATCATTTAAATTTATTTAAAAGTTTTTACAAAAAGAATATAAAAATATTTGATTCGTTATGACCTATATATTTAGAAATAAAAAAAAATATGCTTTACAAAAGTATGTACTTATGTACTTTACAAATATTAAATTCAAGAAAAAGAAAAAACTAGTTTTTGAACTGAACCTAAATATTATATGAATGGTGTGGCGTTGTTAAATAAAAGCATATGATATAAAAATGTATAAAATATATTTTAGGAACTTAAAAAAGTGAATACAGTTTATTAAAATTATTACCTTTTGAGAGATTAGGTGATGATTTGTAATAATATAAACTTCAAGTTTTCAAAAAAACTTATAATAACAGTTGTAGCTGTTAATTAACAAAATTTTAACAATTTACTCAAAAAAATTAAAAGTTAAGAACCCGATTATATTTTATAGTTTATTTTATCAATAAAAATTTAATACTGATATTGTTATTATTAAAAAAATTAAAAATTCTTACTTTGCACTAAAAAATTTAAAAAAAAACTATTAAAAAATATATAAAAAAGTAAAGTAAATTTTTATATACTTCCTATAGGTAAAACACAACTTTTTATAAATAAATATACCTATATAATAAGTTTATTGACTTTCTGTAATATATAGATTAATATAACTAATTATTTTACGTTTAATTGCTACTAGTTGGATTCGAACATACAAATGTAAACGAAAAAATTCTAAAAGATAATACTTTTTCAATTGTTTGATCACTTTGAGTAATGAAGCATTCCATGTCTTATATATTTTGTCTGAGATTCAATTATGCAGATCAGTTATTTTGGTCACAAATTACTTGTAGTTATATAAAACTTCCTTGAATACATTTTTTTTTTTGCGAGGGTTGATGGAAAGCATCGAAAGCCGCCCAGAATTACTGTACGCGACTCATCTGGGGAGTGTTGGACTTTAACCAACTAAAACAAACACCTTTTTTTTAAAAATCAAGCTTGTAATGGACCTTAAATACATTATGTATTGTTTGGTTTTTGGGATCAAGATTGGTAAGGAAATTAGTGTTAGGATTTGGGAATTGGGATTCTGTTGGATTAAGGGAATCATTTAAGGGAAGTCATGAAGATGTATTTTAATGTTCTTCTTAAACTTTATTGTATCATACATATAAAAGTTACTAACTTTCGGAATCTCATTACATGTTAATGATTCCATAATCGCGATATACGCACAACAAACGAATTTGAATAAGCCGTGTGTAGCCATTTTACTAATTCAACAATGTAGGGATGAGAATCTGTCGCCCTCCTTTTTTCACTTTGAAAAACTTTGAGAAGATACATTAATTGTTTGATTTCATTGAAACAGGTGTTTTTCCCTACGAGTTATCTATAAAACAAAGTTAGTGACCAAAGGTTCGCCGATAGTTAAGTGGAGTGAGCAATGAGGTAACACTGGGATCATTTATAACACGGATAGCTCTATATTGTATTTTATCGATATTTATTTATATATTTATTATCACAGCTGAAAATCGTGTAGCCGTGTAATTATATTAATTAGTTAATGTTATGTAACTTTTTTACAATATAAGTTCACATAAAATTGTGGAAATATAATGCAGAATACAAGTTCATAAAAATATACGTATATTTTCTCAATTCAAAATTAATATTAAAAATTCAAACACTTAACGAGTTTCATATAAATTCAAAATTCAGCAAACTTCAAAATAAAAACTGAAGCAATTAAATAAATTTTTGAGATGAACGTGCATAATATAATTTTAACTAAGCACTACCTTCCCTTTTTTATATTAATTATCAAATAAAAATATATTTATTTGAAATTAGACATTATGTCATTTGGTTTATTTGTGCAAAAACCATAAATTTTTCAAACAAAAGTGAACAAAATCTTAAATAATAATAAATAATAATAAAAAAAAAAAAACTTATAGTTACTTTCAAGTTTTTTTTTGTCATAGATAGGTAGATAGACAGGTAATGTTGTAAGCTAGTTGAATTTTTATTATATTTCTTCTTATTTTAATGTATTTTATTGCTAACTTGGTGGAATGCCACACTGCCACCTTAAAAGCTTTAATTTCATTTTTATTCACAATTACAATATGTCTCTTATTTTTCAGTTATTGTTGATTTGCTCAGCTGGTTACTTGTATAATTAGTGCCTACGTAAATTTTTATTTATTTTAATTCTTTTTTATTATTTTATATTTGTTTTTTTTTTCATTCGTTAAAAACATTCCCGATCGATTGCATAAAATTAACAAAACAAAAAAATAAAACAAAATTTAATGATCTTACCTTAATAGTTCGCCTAAAATTAAGTATCACTATTATGTGCAAGTTATTGTGTCAGTGGATAAAATTAAAATGAAAAAATTAAAAAGAATTAATTTTTAAAATTATTTTAAATTAAAATAACAAAAAAAAGGAATAAAAATATAGATTATTACTTCCACGTAAATAATATTTATTATAAAAATAAAATTAAAATAAAAACTTTTAAAATAATTCGGAAGGAAACTTTTTTATAAAGAAGATATCCTTGAATTAAATTAAAATGTGAAAATAGAAAAATTAAAATAAAAAGGTGAAACGTTTCAATTTTGATGTCAATTGCAAAATTGGTATTCATACTATATATGTATAAAAATGTAATATTAATCGTCGAGAATTATATTGTTGTATATCACAAAAATTGAAAAAATTTTTAAATCGTATTTTAAATTAGTATTTTCATATTTATTAAATAAAATCATGTAATGTAACTAAATGAGTTGTGCCTTGTGGCAATGGTTTTGTAATTCATTTAAATAATGATAGTATATATTATGGCGTTAATTAAATTTTTATTTTGTGAATGCCAAAATAATATTATAATATTAAACAGAGGTATTTAATTATATAATTAGATGCCAAATATAATTAATTACCTATTATAATAATATTACAAAAATAAAATTAAATAAAAAAAAAAATGATTGGTTCTTTATAAATGAAAATCTATTTTCACACAAATTTTGCAATTGTTTGATTGTTTTTCTAAATTGCTATCAGGCAATAATGAATTAATAATGAAATATTAGGTCTGATTGTATTAGAATGAATTATAGTATTAAAAAACATAGGTATATTCTTTTTATTAGATCTTCCTTGATATCTAGGAATTGCTTATAGAGGTTCCAATGTAGTTGGTATTTTTTAAAGCTTGAGCTTATTAATCAGAAATTAATTGTATTATATATAAGCTAATATTTTTAATTTTTCTAATAAAGTCGTTAAAGTTTTTTAATTTGGAAGTTATTTAGTTAATTCAAAAAGCGATTCAATATAATCAGGAAATTACAAAATAGTTCCGACTTTCCAATATGATAAATGATAATATGTAATACTAATCTTATTTGCATTTGGAGAAAGTGCTGTGTAAGCCTGTAATGGTGCTTTGTTTACATAGTTTAAGAAATAATTCACCAAGTTAAGATACAAACAACGCATTTTTTCATGATAATAGAACAAAATACATATAATTTTTATAATATTTTTCTTTTTTTTATTTATTTAATTGCAGTTTAACCTGCAAAATAGTTTTTGTAACATATTATGCATTTAATCAATTTAAATATCACAATTTATGTATTCTACATATTTGTACACATTTTATTTATTATTTAAATTAATAAATTATTATTGAAAACTCTCTGTAAAAAAAAACACGATTCTATTCAATTCATATAATTGTTTAAACTTGAAACATATTTAATATAAAAAAATAAAAAAAAAAATTAAATTGACATTCAGTGTGACTAAAATTTACAATTTAAATATTTAATAAAAAAATTGTAAAATAATAAGCATTCAGTTGATTAATATTTGTTAGGTTTTTTATTAATTCTTTACATATTTATATTGGTTAAAGTTTGTATAATGATTAATTTACTTATCATATCATCATATTTAAATATATATATATAACCATATAATATATAAATGTATATATATATCTATACTATACGTACATAATAGGTAATATATATAACTAGTCATTATTTCAATAGGATTCTATCTTATCAAAAATAAATTGATTAGACATTCCCGTAAGTTTTATTTAATTTTTTAGATATCACTCATAAGTCTACTCATAATGCTTTTCTTAAGTATTTAAGTACTCGACAATAAAAAATTTCGTCACTTTCAATACAATTCTATCATATACTTTCGAATTATTAAATTATTATTTTGTTATCAAATTAATAAAAGTTTTATAATAAACCACTGCCGATTCTAACTTTCTCATTAATCAAATATGTACTTCCAAATAGACTAAGAACCTAAATAACATTATTAATTACCTTTATTATTTATTATTAAATAAATCAATTTAAGTACCGTTAATAAAAATTAATTTTTATAACTACTTTATCTATAAATATTTAAGACTTTCTAATCAAAGTCTAAAAATTAGTAGTTATATGAACTTGTGTCTAATATGTATTTATGGGCCTATGATTTCGCAATAAAGAATTTATTTGATGTTGAAATTTTGGAAGATAATTATTAATTAATAATTAAAAATATAATATTTATTTTGTGCTTTTTTGTATGAACAGATATTAGAATTTGAAATTAATTATGAAGATTTAAAGATAGAACTTCGTAACATATTACCTACCTATATGTATTTCACTGGTTCTTAATAAGTAAATTCTTCTTAATAAGTAAATTCAATGTAATTTTGTATTCAGATACCATTTATATATTTAAATTAATAATTACAATCATTTTCTTTTTTTTTTGGCCAACAACACCTAAACAAACTTAGCCCATCCTTATAAGTTCATGCAATTTTTCATTAAATTAGTATTTAGTTGTTCATGAAATAATTTTCTTTAAGGTTATACAACCCCACCCATCTGTTTTTAAAAGTTGATCGTTTTTCTTTAAAGAAATAAAATTTATTTAAATATGTTTTTTTTATTAATTTTTATTTTAAATTACAATAAAATTAATGTAATCAATCCTTTTAAAAATATTTATACAAGTGTTATTACACTATAAATGAAAAGTGGCTGTTTCAGTACTCAAAATTTGCATTTTAAATGAATTTTTATCTTTATTATTACATATTACTTTATTATAAAAGTATTGGCCAGTTCAAAAGTAAACATTTCAATTAATCAAGTAAAATTAAAAAAAAAAAAAAATTAGTTAAAATTGATCAATGCTGAATATTAAAAAGAATTTTTTTTTAAAAAGCAGAGGAATAAAGAAAGAAAAATGACCAAAAACTTTTTTTTTTAATTTTTCAAAAATTTTACAAAAAAAAAACGATTTTCTTTGTTGTACAATATTTCTTTGTTTACTTTCATTTTGAATTTACGCGGAAATCTTTATTTTCATTTTCGAAAATGATTTTAAAACAAAAAAAAAAACAAGAAATGAATGAAAATTCGAAATGTAATGAACAGCTTAAAAACTTACATACATTATTAAAAAATTTAAATACTTATCAGAATTACTTATGAATACTTAAGCTATTTAGTCTTAAAAGTTCTTTGGGTTTAGTTGCTTTGCTAGAATTTGGTCAAATTTGTCTTCATTTTATTACAAACTTTTTCTTAAAAAATAAAAACTCTACATCTTCAAAATTTATTAATTATGAATTAGATTATTGTAGAATTTTTAAACAAGTATTCAATTCAATTAATTTATTTACACCTTTTTAATGTAAATTTTCTTTCATTTTAGTGAAAAAGTCAAAATGAAGCTGTTCTAGAATATGATGTGCATTGCACTTGGAGTTATTTTCTGATTCGACTAATGATTTCCGGATATTTACCCTAAAATGTATATACCACATAATACTATAATTAATTGACTGGATTTTTAAAAAGCAGAACATACCAATTTGGTTTTAAATTAACCTTATTATATACCATATAAGCTGCAATTCACTTGTATCAGTCGCTTTCATCAATATATTTTATAACAAAATACAAAATGATTACAATTACACTTTATTTTTAATTTTAAATTTCATCATGAAAGTGAATGCATTAAATATTCTATCGTACTTATTTTCATTTTTCATTTATTTCATATCTATGTATATAAACGATACATACGAGATATATATATATATATACTATGTACTCGTATATATATTTATATCATAAAAAATAAATATAAAAATGAAAATTGGACATACAGGTACAAATTATTCATCAAAAAATTCAATTTTCATTCTCGTGTCTTTTTAAACTAAAATTATATAGTTACTTAAGTATTCATATATTTATTATATGTATATATAAATATACTTACCTAAAATATATATCTATATGAATGAGAACTTTATTATACTAAAACTATAACTATAAATAAATATTCTCACGAGTTCATGACTATATTATTGTTGTTGAGTGCTGACTAAATGAATTGAATACTTTACTTACAGCATAATAATGACCTCTTAAAAGTGTCATATTATAAATATTTCAAAATAATATTTAATGAAATTTTTTTATTTAATTAATATCATTCAAGGTAATCATCCTTTCCTCCTCCTCTTCTTAATTTATTATAATCAAAATTTAATTTAATAAATATTATTCTTTTGTTATTAACTTAAAAAGTAATCAAAATAAATAGCTAATATAGTTAAATATTTTTACACCTCTTTTTGTCTTTAAATTTTAATTTAATAATTTATTTAAAAAAAAAACAAAAAAACATCTTTAAGAATGAATATTTATCTCAAATAAATATGTATTATATATTTTACATATATACAAAATAAAGTAAAAAAAATATATACCTATATAATATATTATATTTTACTTTGTTATAGATTTTAAAAACAAATCTTTTTTTTTTTTGCGCAACATTTTTGTTGTTTTCTTTTTCTTTCTTAAATTTAAAAAAAAAATTTAGATTTTTGCTCTCTTCTTCCATTCACTTTATTTGTTTTTGTATATCTATTTTTGTTAAGTTTTTCACACGTAACTCTTTAACTATTTTAAAAACTAAAAAAATTTTTTTTTTTAAAAATGTTAAAATGTCGAAAATTAATTCAATTAGTTGAATAGAATAAAAAATTTTAAATAATAATTTAATTTAAGTTAGTATATGCTAAAAAAATTTAGATCTTATAGCAAGTTAGTTTACTTAGTAAGATAAATTATCTATGACAGCAGTTTTCTATTTTTTATGAGAATTAGTCATCATCATAGTCATCATTTAGCTCTACAGCCTTGGATGGGCTTTGGCCTTCTTCACAACACTCCTCCACACTTCTCTGTCTTGAGCAACAGCTTTCCAATTTCTCACTCCTAACACTTTTGCATCGTTTTCGACATTTGTCTGTCCACGTTGTTCTTGGACGACCTCTGGTAGTATTAGGGATACTTGTTAAGTATTTATACTATACTGAGTAATAGTATTTTAATAAAAACTATTACTTTGTTAGAATTAAAAAACCTTTTAATCAGATCTTTCAAAATTTTATCATAGAGTTTAAACTAATTACCTTACATTTTGTTATAATTGAAGATCTTTAGACTTTTGAAGTTTGTTTTAATTAATGATGGTACTCGATGAATTAATTTGATAATGTTAATAATTACATATTTAGAAAGTAATCTAAACGTCCTATAAAAACCAGAGTTTCATTAAATTCAAAATTCAATTTTAAAATTAGGTAAATTTTTTTTAAATAATATAACAATTAAATAACAGACTTCTTCAAATAAAATGTATTTTTAAAATGGCAAGTACTTATTTATTGTACTCTTAAATTGATGTGTACTTATTTGAAAAAATTTCAAATAATATATTCTTGATTCGTTGTTGATCATAATTTTAATTAAAAATAACTAATCAATCTTTTTGCATCAATGTGATAAAATGACATAATCTGGTATCTGAATGTTAATCGGTATCCAAATGTACTTTATAGGGGTTTTTATTGATTACAATGATCATAATGTACTTTTTTCTAAACATTAATTTTTTATTCATTGATATTAAGCAATTTTTATTAAAAATACTTAGTTGAATGTAATCAAATATAATTTAGCGAGTACTACCTAATTTATTAATACATGCGAATACTACCTTCGGTATTAATACTTGCGAGTACTTTCTTAATTTATTAATACTCCCAATGAAATTAAGTTCAAATACCTTAATTATTTTAGGAATAAAATGTCAACTTAATATAAAAAGAAAGAAAACACAATGTGCGCGTTTTAAAATTTCACACATAAGTACAATTTATACTTATATAAATTATTAAGCATGTGCTTTTCTTTTAAATTTAAAATTAAAATAAGTACATGATTACTTAAAATTTATAATTCTTGTACTTGATCGCTTTTTGTCTTTAATAAATTTAATATTTTTCATATTATTTAAATATATAACTAGGTATTCATTTTGTATATTTGCAACGCAATCATGAGTTTCATCCATGACTAATATATATATATATATATATATATATATATATATATATATACAATTATACATTATTCGAGATTTTGTCTTTTTTATATCCAAAACTTTCGAGGATAACACCTCAATGGCATTTTGTTGTTATTTATTTTCATTCTTTTTTTTTTTGATTTCTTTTATGTGACCAATTTATTTATTTTATTTTATATTTTTATTTTTTTTTTTTAATTTATTTATTTATATTTTTCTTTCTTTATTGCAAAAATAAAAAAAAAACCAAATAACAAAAATTATTACGAACAATTTAACACCAAATTGAATATTTTGCTTTTCAAAGTATTTTGAACTAACAGAGTGCTCGGACAGCTGTGAATTTAAATTAAAATAAATATAATAAAAAAAAAAAAGTCCATATTTTTTAAATTAATTATTGTTTATTTATTTATTTTTTTAAAAATTTTTAAAATTTTTAAATAAAAAAATTAATAATTTATAAGAAATAATAAAAAAATATTTAAATTAAAAAAAAAATATTAAAAAAAAATTAAAATAATAAAGTGTAATACATGAAAAATAAAATGAAAATACTAAGTTGATTTTATTATAAAAAATTAATTATATAAATTCATAATCTCTGTATAAATATGAAGTATATTTAATTAAAATATGTTTTTTTTTTATTAAAAATTTAATTAAATATTTTTTTTAAATAGTTCCTTAACTGTGAATAATATAAATTAAAAAAAAAAAAAAAAAAAACAAAATAAAGAATATAAAAAGAAATGAAATTTTAAATGAGAAATTAAAGAAAATATAAATATATAAATATATATATATATATAATTATAATTTCAAAATAGTAAGTACTTACCTATATACTTATAATAAATTTTAAATTGTAATTCAATTAATTTAAAAAGTTTTAAAAATAATGACAAATAGTGAAAGATCAAAATAAAATACCTAAGAGGTAGTAGGTACCATACTCTTAAATTAATTAATATGTTTGTATGTATGGTTTTGAGTACCTATTCTCTCTTAATTTTTAATATTAAGTATTTAATTAATTTTTTTTTTAAAGAGAAATTGATTTAATTTTACAGTTATACAATATTGACATTTATATTAGTTTGTTTTAATTTTTTTTTTGTATTTAGAAATTTAATTAATTAAATTAATTAATTTAAATTAAATGTTTTATTAAAAAGAAAATTAATTATTAAAAAAATTTAGAATTAAATTAAAAAAAAAAATAATTAAATTAAATTTAAAAAAAAAATATTTAAATATTAAAAAAAAATTTTGCGATGAGCTTTTTTTAAAAAAAAACTTTGAACTCTTTAATAATAACAAATACAACAACAACAACAACTTTAAAAGCATAAAAAAAGACTTTAAGGGAGAAAGAACAATTTATTGAATACTAACAAAGCTCTTTCTCTTTTTTTTTTTGCGGTTTTTTTTTTTGTAATTTTAAATTTTTTCAAATGACAGAATAACACGTTTTGTTGTTTTGAAATATTGTTGTTTTTTTTTTTACCTATAAAAAATTTCCATTTAAAAAAATATTGCTTGTTTTTTTTATTTAATATTGCGTTACAAAATAAATATTTACCCGCCATATATATATAAAAAGCAACTAATTTAAATAAAATATAATTATTAATGTGTTTTTTATTTATTTTATTTATTTTTTAATAATTTCAAAACGTCATTTATTAAAAAAACAAATAATTAGAAAGAATTTAAGACGACATCTAGTGGAATAAAAATACATATATAAATAAAATTAGAATTTAAAAAAAAAGAAATATAAATACTGGATAATAATAATAATAATAGAAAATTAATATTTGAATTAAAAACAAAACAATTTATAAAAAAATTCAATAATAATAATAATAATCAAAATAATCAATATAATAATAAAAATAAAGAAAAAAAAGAAAAAAATCAAAACGTTAAAATGATAAGTTTTGAAGATACTGAACATCAGCCAAGAGATTTGGATGAAAAACCATTAAAAGAATGGCGTGCTAAATTTGAATCTGGCAGTTTAACAACAAATGATGTTCAAAAATTTTTTCAATATTCAGCACCAAATTATTTTCAATTAGAAGTAGGACCTGATATTGGTATGTATTGTTACATATATATATATATTTATCTATATAATTTATATTTTGGGTATTTTTTTTTTAATTAATTAAATTAAGTTAAGTTAATTAAATTTAATTAAAAATAAATAATTACATTTTTTTTTTTATTTATTTTATTATTTTATAATGAATTTACTGCAATGTATATTTACTTATTATATGTTCTAATTATCCATTTTTAGTTAAAATTATAAAAATATATATATATATATACATACTATATATATTTAAATTAAGAATTCGGATTTAAATAAATTAACTTTGTTGTTAGACAATGTTGTGTATTAAAATATCAAGTACGAGATTAGATTTATTATATTAGATTAATGTTTTTAAAATATTATTATATGGGAACTTTAGAAAGAAAAAAGTCGTAAGCGCCAAAACGAATTTTCGGGATAATAGAATATTTGACATCCATATGAGATAAATAACTCACAACTTTACTAAGGAAAAATGTCACATATCTCGTTGCAAATTCATTTAACACTAATAACTAATATGTCGCATCTATCTATAAGTCGCATCTATGTTTAAGCTTTAATTAAAACAGGTCGTATGTCCAAATTAACTATGAACGCCTAATTCTATCTTATCTCTAGTATCCTAATTCTATCTTATCTCTAGTAAGTTCAAAAAAATAGTTTTTCTTTATTTAACATATTTATTTTTCAAAAATTCAAAAATAATTCAACATAGCGATGCGGTATTATAAAAAAACTAAAAGTTAAATTACCTTAAACCAAAAAAATGTAGAAATGACTTTCTTTCTTAGGGCGGAAGTATAGCAGTGTATTTAAATGAATCGAGAGTTAAAAGTATTTAAAAATTGCTTTTTCTTTTGTATTTTTTAAATAAACTTTGTTCTGTGTTCTTATAATTCACGTACAAAAATATGGTCTTGTAGACATTTTCATTATTAACATATACGAGTATTAGACATAAGATTTCTATAAATATTATTTAAATAAATAACCTTGACTCATTTTTTGTTTGGGTTCTGTCCTGATTAGATTTCATTTTCTTGTTATTACTTATTTAAAATTCTTATCATTAATTTAAAATTTTTTTAAAAAGATTTTTTGTATTTTTGAAAGGCATATTGTTTTTTTTTTTTTAAGTATAAGTATCGGTTATCAAAATAAATTTTTAAATTTTAAATTTATCGTAATAATCATAGGCAACGTATAATACTTATAAATAAATATATATATTTTTAGACTTATCTATCAAGGAAATTTTTTTGTGGCCTTGACCTTTCCAAAATTTTAATTGTAGTTCATTTAATTAAAAAAAAAATAATCCTATACCGATGTAATTTATTAATTTTTAATTATATTAATTAGATAAACTAAATATTAAGCAGATAAGCTAATATCTTGATTGAATATAAAAAAAGTACTTAGGTTTTTTAATTTTATTTTTTAAATATTACACATAGCTATTGTTGAATAATTCAAACTCAATTTATTTTAAAAAAAAGTAGGTATTTTTATTAGTACTTAGTCAGTAAAATGTCTTCAGTTGCATTTTCAATGGAACTTAACTACTTAAAATAAAGTATTTTAATTAGAACAAATTTACGATTTTGATTTTAAAGAAGGAACTCTGAAGATTTTGAATTAAAGTAATTTGTGAATGAAAATAAGAATTTTTGTTAGTGGTTATTATAATTAGATATGAGTAAGAGGAATCTGGGTAGGTGTGTTTAAAAGGAAATTGTACTTATTACATATTTATTCGCTGTCCTCGATATTTAATGTAAGCCTGTACTGTCTTTCATTGTGTTACATCAAGACAATCGAACCTAATTTCGTTCTCTGTCAATATAAATGGATATTTAAAACTATCAATGGCGACAGTATTTTTTTCTTACTCTTAAAAATCGTAAACGCCAGTTAGATGAAATAAATAATAAAATATTTATTAATTTTTCCCAAACTGTTAATAATATTCAAGTATGATGTAACTATAAATATGCCCTTATGACTATTCCTATCAAAGGAATGTATCGGATCAAAATCGAAAAGTACATCAATCTAGCTGTATGTCTGCCCGCACGATGCATAAAAAGTAAAAGATGCTACGACTCTGAAATTATCATAAATTCGATTTTATGCAATATCTGTCATCGCTACTCAAATCCAGCCATTTTATATTTCATTTGGATTCATCACTATTGAAATCCAGCCATTTTTAGATTTCTCAATGCTTGGTAAAGCTATGGAAATATTTGAAGTTTTGCCAAAAGAGTTTTATGGCTAAAGTTTGTGCAAAATTTGGTTGGTCTACTGCAGTGGGTTCGAGTAGGTGTCAACTTCGTCTTTTATATGAGCTTACACTCATATTTGCATAAAAGATAGTCGGTGTACTAGAATAGGTTTAAAGAGCTGCCTTTCAACTTATATTATCTTTCGTACATAACTGAAAGTCTAATAAGTATTGTATTTAAAATTTTGTTAAAACTAATTAACCGGATGATATAATGTCTATGTTATGGTCATACGGGTATCTCAAAGTTGACACAATTTACTCTACTTCCTACTCTTCCTTGTTTTAATATTACATTAATAATTTAAAATAAAACTAATGACATTAGACTGAAACTATGTTTAGAAATACAATTTTATAGTTCATCTATAACACTCTATAAAATAAATTTACCTCTTGATATAAATTAATCATTTAATGTCTCATTAAATTGCTTTAATAAAATTTTAATGTATTTTTAATTTTACTTCTTTTTAGTCGCTCTCTTCTTTCAGTCCAATTATCAGATTTTGAATTTTAAAAATAAAATATATTTTTAAATTGTTGAATGTTGATTTACAATGTTGGCTTTTACGATTTCGTGAAAGGTCATTTCTCAATTTTTTTTTCGATCATTTTCTAATTTTATACTCCTAAATTGCGACATTGTATAAGTAGTATTAGGTATTAACTATCAACACATTTTAACATTGAGTTTTATTTTAATTTGAGACACGTGGTAAATTTTTTGTTTTGAAAAAAATCGAATTATAAAATTATGTAGGTAGGTTTAATAATTCGTATTGAAATTACAATTTTTATGGCTATTATTAAGTATTAATTTTGTTTTGTTTTTTAAATTTAACTCAAATAATGAATTTTTAATTAGTAATTAAAAAAACAAAATTTCGTTCCGGTATTTAAAAATTGAATCAAAAGTGATAAGAGAAAAATATATTTTGCCACAAATTTGCTTTTTATGAATAACTAAGTAGTTAGTTATATTAATTTGGAGAAGTTGTTTATTAACTATTGCATTTAAATTTTTATTTAAACTACTGTGTATAAGTATTTCGATTTTTAAATTTAAAATAAACTTAATTAAAATTTGTACATTTACTGTGTTTCCTAAGCTGAGATTAGAAAATTTGGAAGGCTTAAACCTTTTATTAAGGTATTAATCATAGATTTGTTTTAAGTTCCAAATTTCGTGAAACCCAACAGCATTGAAATATTTACTTACGAGTAGATACGAGTCTATTCTTTAACGTGCTTCCATAAAGTTCTATAAAAATACCCTTTTAATTTTCCGTAATCTTCTTTACACCCATATTAATTTGAAATATTTTTAATCATCACACCCCTAGTTATTCGATCTATTTTACACCTTGCCCCTTCCAATAAATGCGCATACTAATGATGTTCGTGGGAATTATATTTTACAAAAAAGTAATGATTTAGCCTTTAAGTATGCAATTTCTTTTGTTCAAAATTTCAAATTTTACTGTAAAACATTTTCATTTTAATTTATTTAATTGAGCTTAATAACTAATGCTATTTGATTCAAAATATTACAATAAATAAGTATAATTTGGTTATGTGTATTGTGTAGTGTATATTAAACTTTACCGAAAAATAATGATTTCACCTTAAAGTATGCAATTTCTTTTATTCGAAATTTCTAATTTAATTGCAAATATTTTTTTATTTTTTTTTTTTTGTACAACATTTGTAAATTGTACAACAAAATTAACATATTATTCTGACCTTAATAACTAATCCTATGTGATTTGCAATTTACAATATAAATAAGTAATTTTATTATTTGTACAACTAAGCAAACATATATTAAGTATTTAATAACTAACTAACTTTATTTTTTTTTTAAATAAGTAATTCTTATAAAAATATAATTTAATCAGCTGTTTTCCTTCTTGTTATAAATAAGATTAGTATGAATATAAGTTATAACAAATATTTTGTTTGAAAATTTTATCAAAATATTAACAAAAAAGTGTGTCATATGATAAGATTATTACAATAAAATATTATTAAATAACATTGTGAGTACATTCTTACTTTATTCGTATGCTAATTATAAATTAAAAGTAATATTGATAACTAATATTGGTATTATCAATAATTTTCCACGTGTTCTACAAAAAAAAAAAAAAAAATATTAAAAAATCTAAAAACAACATCAAAATGTAATTATACCGTGTCATTCCGTATCAGATAATGTGAATTGTGAACTTTACCTTTATTTTTTACAAATATTAAGTTTTATATCAATAAAGTATTGATAATCTTTGCACGGAAAGGCAATATGTTTCGATTAAGGTTATCAAATATTACGTTGTTGGGATTCCCGAAACATGTACCTACTAAAGTATCTATGTATGTAAAAATAATGTATTAAAAAAATTATTGAATGATGATTTAAGTTTTTTCTATATTCTTCAATCAGATTTCATTGATAATTTACCTAAGTGTTCTGCCATTTTAAATTCTGACATAAAATATAATTTATACCCAAAATATTTTAAATTTAATTTAATAGTATAGCATGGTTTCTTAGTTCAGAGCTGCAGTGGATTTTCTTTGAATGCTTGCAGTGCAATTGGCCCATGTTGGTTTAATTATTTGCAGACCTTGTTCTTTCATGTGGCTTTCCGGTGTTCCCACCCTCTGTTCTTTCAGGAATAATTCGTTTCTGCTGTAATAGTTGACAACTTTTTTGAGAGCTCTTTCTTAACATTAATCTTTACCAGAGATCAAACATTTTCAATGGGATTAAACATTGCTCTATAGAGCACTATATTTTTCTTGAAATTCTGCACCGTTTTCCGCTAATGTAATGCAATAATGTTTCTCTCTCTGATATACAACGATATGCGGTTGATTGTGGAACGTTAATCGTACATGCAAGTTGTGGTCAGTCTCCATTAATGTTTGACAACACAAGCAATTTCGTTTTATGTATTCATTTTCTATTTTTTTAAATTTTTGCAGACATTTGGGCCTTTTAATTTTACTATAAAAACATTTTTGCAAATTGCAATTCTGCTGTTAAATTAAAAATATTTACAGAAAATAATCAAAAGATAAGTATCTCCATTTTAGATTTTAAAAATTCTCATATTGAAATTTACTATTCCACTTTGAAATTTACTATTCTCATTTTGAAACTAAAATGGTATAGACTCTCAAAATTTACAATTTTGTATTTTTTAAATAACTGAAATATCGATTCGTTGTTATTAATTTATATAAGTTGCTAGCGTTAGTGATAGTTCACTAATTTAAAAGTGCCAGATTTTGTTTTAAAATGTGTTTTTAATCATTTCCAAACCCCATAAGAAGTAGTTATAGCGTATTCACCAAGTCATTTTGATTTAGACTATAGGTTTCAGTTTTTATTTTCACTAACCGTTTGATTACTCAGCTGTCGCTATTGTATATGCGCCATCTATTATTTTACCCACCAGTTATATTTATTTTAATATATAGATATTTCTTATTTTATATTACAATATACAATAAACTTTAACATATTTTTTTAGTGGATCTGATCTGCCTGGAAGAGTTTTTGAACTAAAGACTTTAAACTTGAAAAGTTAGCATCTTACCCAATACGTCATTGGTATCAAACCATTCATTCCAAAGATTCAAACCATTCATCCCATTTTGTATATCGCAAGAATATACTTATTTAAAACTCTTTTATAATTTAACGCAACATTTTTTTTAACATACATGTACATATTTTCGTTGTATTGTGTGTCTGTTACGCACGTTTTTATACCCGTATGACTATATAGTCCAAGGGTATAATAAATTTGCCATTACGTTTGTAACGCAGAGAAGGAGGAGGGGTAGATATAGACTCAAGTGTATGGATCGGATAAGAATCGAAAAATAAATCGATTTAGCCATGTATGTCCGTCCGTCCGTCCGTCATCACGATAACTCAAAAAGTAAAGGAGCTAGGATTATGAAATTTTCACAAATTCGTTTTTATGCAAAAAACGGAATCGAGTTTTAAATTCAGCCATTTTGGTCCACGGGTTCGAGTACCTGCCATACAACTTATAATTTTATATGAGCATTACTCTATACCTATGGAAGCTGCGTGTCTGAAATTTTGCAAAAAATAGTTTAGTGTAATGGCCAAAGTTACTGCAAAATTTAGTTGGTTTACTGCTGAGGGTTCGAGTAGCTGCCATACAACTCCTTCTTTTATATGAGGATTACACTACACCAAATGAAGCTGGGTGTCTGAAATTTTGCCAAAAGTAGTTTAGTGTAATGGCCAAAGTTACTGTAAAATTTGGTTGGTCTACTGCAAAGGGTTCGAGTAGCTGCCATACAACTCCTTCTTTTATATGAGCATTACTCTACACCTAATAAAGCTGAATGTTTGAAATTTTGCCAAAAATAATTAACCGGATTATATAATGTATATGTTACGGTCATACGGGTATCCCAGAGTTGACACAGTCTACTCTACTACACTCTTCCTCGTTTTATTTAAAAATCATTTTACATGATTGCATGACCGATCCCATTTTAAATAAGGATTTATATATATATAAACAGAAGAACAACAACAACACAATATTGGTGTCACACAAAATTAATTTCAAAAATTCAATTGACAAAAAGTCAATTATTTTCAGATATTGTAATGAGTATGACATTTTTCCAATTTTCTCTCAAAAAACAAAAAAAAAAAAATCAATTTAGTGCGTGATTATATTTAAAAAGTAAATGTCTAGCTAGCTGGGTAATTTATATACTCTTTACACATGAACTTGGTCTTTTTTCACATCAAATTTGTTTATTTTCAAATCAATTTGGGTATATTTTCAAATACAAACATAGTTAGTTTTTAAATTTTTAAATTAATTTTGTATTTTTTAAATTAATCCTGCTTCTTGAGGTCCAGTAGTCGGAGCAACATGTTTGGAAAAAGCCGAGTAGAGCCTAAAAACCCCAAGAAAAATTTTAAAATTTTAAATTTTAAATCCGCCCTATAAATAGCTTCCAAATATTTGAATACAATTTTTTTAGAACTATCCAATTTTTTTCAAGTTCTTCATTTTTTGGTTTGTATTACAAAAATGCAGCCTAGGTTCTTCAAACTAAGTCAGTTCAGCTTCTCTTGATCCCAAGAAGAAGATACGTGAGTGTTTTTAAAACAAAAGAACCAATTTGATTTGAAAAAAGATCAATTTAATTTAAAAAAATATTAATTTAATTTGAAAGAAGATCAATTTGATTTGGAAAAAGACTAATTTCATTTGAAAAAAGATCAATTTAATTTAGTTCTAAGATGCGGGCGGGGGTAATTTGAAAAAAGATCATTTTCATTTGAAATAAGATCAATTTTATTTGAAAAAATATTAATTTCATTTGAAAAAGGATCAATTTATTTTGGAAAAACACGAATTTCATTTGAAAAAAGACAAATTTTAATGTGATAAAGGACCTAGTTCATGTAAAAAGAGTATATATTTCATGAAGTATGTATCTGTTACGTACAATACAAATTTGTTAGAAATGATCCAAGTATGAACTGCATCAATTACAATTTACAAATTACGATTTCTCTATACGCTTCAATAAAGAGCAGAGCAGAAAATAAAATTAAAATAAAAAAAAAACAAATTCGATTCAAATTAGAAAAGGAAAAAAATTATTTAATTGGAAAAAATGAAATAAAATAAAAAAATACAACAACAACAAAGAATAAAAGAAAGAAGTCTGAAGTCAACATTTTCTTTTTGTATATACATATATATATATATATATATATTATTGTATATTTTGTATTTAAAAGTATTATCAATTTTTTTTTGTGTTTATTTGTATTTTTAAAAAAAAAGGCAACGCACACGTTGCTGCGATGGATACAATTTTGAATTAAAAATAAAAATAGAAAAAAGCTTTGTCAAGGTCAAATGATAATGAAAGTTTTTGTTGTTGTTTTGTTTTTACTTTTATTAATTTAATTTTTTCTTCTTCTTCTTTTGTTTTTTTTGTTTTTTTTTGACGTTTTACTTAAGATTCCCTTAAAAAAAAATTAACTTCGATTTCTTTCTCTTTCGTTCGGTCGTTTGTTTCTTATTTTTTTTACTTAAGTAGTGATGAAATTAAAATTGTATAAGATGTAGAAGAGGGTAGGAGTGGTA